>MU384076.1:0-44209 GCA_022495065.1 Xylaria telfairii | reverse complement strand
ATTTATTATAAAAATAAAATATTAAGCTTAAAATAATATTTAATTAAAAATAATAATTTTTTAATATAATTAAAAAAATTATATAAATTTTTAAACTTTTTTTTAAAAATAAGTAAATTATAGTTTTTATATATAAATAACTTTATTTAAAAACAGTAATTAAATTATTAATTTTTTAAAATATCTAACTATATTTTTATTTTATATTTTTATATTATATTTTTATAAAAATAAACTATTTTAAGTTTTGGAAAAAATCAAATTATATTTTCCGAACTGATCTAATTTTATTTAAACTTTGTATTAGTAGTTTGCCGCTTTGCATAAACTATTTACAGAATATCGGGTGTCTTAAACCCTCGGGTACAGAATACGTACCCGTACGTGTAACAGGAAGTTACCCGAACAAGGAAAGAATAGTTCCGAGAATTACTCACTAGGTTAGATATCAACGGTCGCACTACGGTAGTCTCGACAAAAGTGTGTTAACAAAGTATCAGAACGGATCTGCAAGAATATTTTACCTTGTGCTTCTTTATATAGCAGGGTATACAAGACGAAATTTCTCGCTTCTACTTGCTAGTATCCATAATAGTTGCTAAATAAACCAAGCCAGCTAATCAATCGTTTTGGTAATACTGCCACATTTTGGTTAAATTCATTGAGCATAAATGCTATAGCAAGCTACTAACAATTTATTATAAAGCTGGCATGAGTATATAACTAAGAGTGGGTATAAGTGAAAAGATATACAGAGGGACTGGTTGGTTGGTTAGGGGTACATATAAATATGTTTACAGGAAATATTAACTATTTACCGGCAGATAAAAATGGATAATATCAAGTAATGGAAAAAATAAAGGTAAAATGTTAGCTTTATCTCCTGTTGATATTTTAGCTAAGCTTGTGACAAGGGCTTATGTAATAAGGGCTTGGAACAGTGTTCTATTCAACTAATAATTCTCTTTGGATCTAAAGGGTCCATGCCTTCCAAATCCATCCTTTAATGCAACCTCGACCTACGCCTCGTATTTATAGACAGCCAAAGGCTGGCGCCTTAGGCATCTACTTATTACCCCTCTTTTAGCTGTCTCAGTTCTAGTCCGTAATACGAGGCTCCTATGACTCTTACGAGTCCCGTGATAATTGCCGACCAATGGTGGCGGCTCCTTGAGGCTGCGTGTCTTGCCGGAAGGCTGTATGTCTGGATGGAAGACTGGCAGGCGTAGGCACCTGGCCTGGTCCGTGTGACAAAGCTAATAAAAACAGAACGCAGTCGGACCTCGGTGTCTATTGGAAAAGTTCTTGCTCTAAGATGATTATTCTTTGGTGTTTGATTCGGATATCCAAATTACGTCCTCATTATTACAAATGAACTGGAACAGAAAGGTAAGCAAATTTGATGGGAAGGATTGGGCGGAACTGAAACGGGACATTGTCTTCCGGAAATGTATATATCTTTGCACAATTGCACAACTACGAACAATATCTTGTGCATTCCTTGGGTGGCCGGGGCTTAAACGCCAGCCACCTACCAAAAGGTCGTCAGAAATAATAGGTCTAGACCCTACCCGATAGGGGATTCGCGATACCCTGCTTGCCAATTCCGTAATTTTAAGAGTTGGTAGCCTCCGGGGACGTACGAACGGCCGTCCAAGCATACTAATAAGTAATGTTAAATACGGTTCGGACGACGTTAGGGGCGGTTAAATTCAGGATATAATACGGACAAGCTTACTGCGATGCGTGGAACTCGCCGGAAACAACAGTCTTGGGTCGAGCACAGCTTCAAGGATGCGAGCTGCATGCTCTAGCCACGGGGGTGGCGGCTGAGCCCGCTGCAGCGGCCCCCAGATAGCCAAATACTTGACTTTGCATCGCGTCTGACCAGCTCTAGGTCTAACTAATACATCACTGCATACCTACTGTATGTAGCGAGGTAACTTTTAGAATAATCTACTTTCACAATTATGAATTTTCTACCCATCACTCCTATATAACTTAGTATATGGTATATTCATTCATATTCATGCAAATAATAGTCTCTTTTCAGGATCCATTGCGTCCGTTTTAAGGAATTAAGGGACGAACGTAGCGCACAGAGGGTTATTATGGTACTGTTGACTTTCTCACAAACAGGTACTAGGTAGTCCCCCACTCATGTCCCCCTTGTAGAGACGGAAATTTTCTCGTTCCATACCCGCATCCTGTTCTGTAGTTACCCCGTCTGATGACCGGATTTTGAACTTAGTCGCGCCGCTCTTGAATTGCTCGGGACATTTGAGCGGTACCGAACTGCAAACCTGGCCACTCCCACCGGAACTCAAGCCGCCCTCGGTCAGCAATGAGCGTCACCTGTAATTTTCAGCCACACCCTACAGCATGATGTACTACACATTTGGGCAGCGGCCACAGCGAGTTAGTATACGAAGTACTGTATGGAAAATATGACCCCACTGGATGTCTATTCAGATATATTTCCAATATTTTTCTCGCATAGATAGGGGGAGATAGGAACTGTTGGAATAAATGGGTTATGCGTGCTATACAGTAAAACCAAGATCTCGAGCCTTATGCACCGTCTAACCTTTCAATAAGTAACGCTTAAGAGTAAAAGCCATGGCCGGATATTGATCCAATCCTAACCAAACCCCAAACGTCATCCTTCTACACGCGAGTTGGTGGTGTGGGTGGAGTTGACTAGGGAATCTCAAGTAGCTCAGTCCAATCATGCTAGGATATACTCACTGGTGTTTGGTTGCTGTGATAGTGGCTAAGATGCTTCGCCGATGTGATTAGCTAGGCGAGCGTGTCTCTAGAACATGGTCTTCCAGCTCAAAGTCACCAGACTGCCTGGCTGACATGGATCTTACGTTTCGCGGGCGTACCTAGCTAGGTATCATCTAAACCATACACTCATGCACTGGGTGCTATTTCCAATCCGTAGCCCTGTGAATCAAACCTCCACCCCGTCATATTTAAATCGAAGATTTTATTATCGTGCTTGGTATAACAAAGGCTAAAATCAGGGCTTGGAATTCACTGTATTCAAATTAATGCAATAATTGTCTATGGCACTACAAAGTAAGCCGCCCCTATCTGTAGCTCAGAGAGAACGGTCCGTATGTAGATGTAGGCTGGAGGGCGATTGTATCCATGCCCGCATTCGCAGACCCTCAGCGCGTCGAAGCGAAACATCATAGGTTGGGGTCTAGAGTTGTGTCCAATAGTACGTGGGTGTCGGCCGCCGCAGCGCTAATGGTATTACATTGACCTACTCCGTACAGGGGGTGAGCCAAAACACCACACAGCTCTCAAGATACCACGAAATCTCTACTACTTTACAGGTTAATAACACAACCAAATAAAATATAAAAAATAGAAGAGAGCTCGTGATAATAATTTAAAGCTTATTAATTATAACGGTATAGTTTTTAAGTTTTTAAACTATTAACATTGTTTTTTTATAAATTGTTAAAATATATTAATATATTTAATTAAACATAAATTTATAACATATTATAAAAAACATTAAAAAATAGTAAAAATTAAAAGAACTTGATTTACTTATTTTTATAGCTTTAAATAACCTTATCCAAGTACATTTATATTTTTACTATTTTATCTGGTTGCATTGCTGACTGTTAAAGTAGTAGAGTTTAGGTGTATCTTGAGAAGTGTGCGGTGTTCTGTTGCACCCCCCCCCTGTCCGTACATGTAAGCTAGATTGCCATTTATCTTTAATTGGCTAGTCCAAGCTTCTTCTATTGGTCTGTCTTTCCTTTATGATGCCTGGAGATATCGGTATGCCCGTTGTAGATCAATAGGCAGGCAGGCTGAGAGGGAATAACTGCACCAGGCCACATCAGGAAATAGAGATCACGACTGTTCCCTATGCGCTTTCTATGCGCATTACAGTTAGATTTACCATACCACTCGAAATGCCGGCTTTGACATAACAGAAACTCGTAAAGACTATTTTAAATCTGTCAGGGCAAGGTCACAATTGGTTCAAGGAGAGTGACTAGCGCGAGAGCCGCATTTATAAAGAGTAGTTCCCCCCTCCAAAGGGTTGTGAGATTCGGGAATTGACGTCTATTGACCCCTTACCACAACTAGCTACTACCTACTACCTACCTACTAGAGACCCAACTCCACGCTATAGCACAAAAATCCATCACAAAATCACTATCACCCGCCTCCATCTTTCCAACTTTCTTTGATCTAGCGGCCCGCTTATTAATATGAGTGGCCAAGTTCCTATTGGAAATACTGGGTCGCGTTCTACCATTGGCAATGATAGAAATAATGCTTTAGAGCAAGATGGCTTGCAAGCAAATGCTGGCGCTGCGGAACGGGGCATGCTACAAGATAATCTTGTTTTGGCCAATCTGGAGAAGTACGGGGAGAGGATAAAGATCGCCGTTATCAGTTTGGGATTACTAATATTGCATTTTTCTTCACGACCATTGTCGTCCTCTCAGCTACATACATCAACATCAGCCGATGTTTCTGAGGTGGATCCACCTGAGCCCACGACCATTGGATCTTCACCGGCGACAGGAGAGAAGTCAGAGCACCTGGATGTTTCTAGGACTGTCATAGTAGAGCGAGGCAGCGCTCTCAACAACGAAAAAAAATACATCGGGTTGACGGAGGAGAAATACGACAGTATTGTGGCCGGTTTCTCAGGAGAATCACCCTTTGGCATGGTCAAGCATGTCCGTACGACACCCGCTGATGCCAAGGGCTCACTCCTCCTCGGCAATCCTGCCCTCGATAACGCGATAGTAGATCGTGTTGAGTCGGAGACAATTGAGATTACATCCCCTCACCTTCTCAAAATCATCAAAGAAAACGTTTACTGGCCCAGCGCTGCGTTTTATGACGGTCAAAAAAGGTTAACCTTCAACAGTCCATATCGTGCCATTGGGGCATACCGAGACAGGCTTGGGGAAGTCCTCAAACAACGGCAGTGCCAGCTGGCTACTCGAGACCCCGACAAAACCACCAATGAGATTGAAAATGTGGGAAAACTTGAATTATCACCAATAGGCTCTAAGCTCGCGGATAAAGACCTGGAGCTCACTGTGCGTCACCTGGAGTTATTCCTGCGTGAGGTGGATAAAGGGCAGAGCGAAATGATTAAGCTGGAGGATGAGCGTTATAGTCGTCAAATGGCTACCTTCGATATGCTATGGAAGCTACTCAAGCCCGGGATGCCGGTGTACGTAGAGGAGGAGGGAAAGAGGCTCGCTTGCCGAGTCAGACTACTAGTTTGGAGCCACGGTGTCATTAACGCCGGTCCTGGTGAACCTTACCAAGACGTGAAGATTTTCTTGTGGTATTTGGACCATGATGGTAAGATTCGTATCCTGAGAGATTTGTGGGAAATGGCCATGCTAAGCTGTCGGCAGGAAGATACATTAACCGCCGCTCCCATAGCGTCACCATAGAGCGCTTTCATGGTGAGAAGTCAATTCTGCAGCTTCCCGTCTATCCAGAACAGTTCTTGGAAAACTGGGAGGACCTCCGATCCCAGCGAGTTCAAAGAGGACGAAAATACATAGAACTCATCAAAAACGGCTACTCTCACCGCAATTACAAGGGAGATATCTCAATCAATGACAAAAACCCATACAACAAACAAAACCACCTCGTTGTGAGTTCAACAGCTGCCTACAAATGCTATTATTTTGTATAATTCTAACAGCTCCGAATAGTATTATGGGCATGTACTGGTCGATCCCGAGCAGCACTATCGTGAGCATGGACGAGGTAAGGACTCTCAGTGGCTTGATGAGGCTGATGTGCATGAAAACACCCTTGGCATTGATATAAAGGGATTCATCAAACTAGATCCGACCCAGAAGCCGCGAAGTACTTTGGAAGGTATATCTTCAGTATTCGGAGAAAACCAACTCTTTCTGTTGCCAGAATGGATCCGTGGTTTTACGATCAGCACGCAAGGCGAACGTAAATGGGGTAAGAGGAAATATATCGATACCGCCAGTTTTGATGACACCCGGTAACATTAAGTAAAATACAGTTTGGCTGCACGTGGATCAAATCAAGAATTGTAAGGAGAAATCCCTGGTGATTGATCGATTTGCTGATTATGACAGACGAGCCAGATAGAGAGTTAGCGCAGACGATCGCCTTAGAAGAGCGTCAGATCAAACTTCTTAAGGCCATGACGTACGATCCAACTGACTTCCAGACCGACACGGGCAATGAGGATCACATCTGGAGCCCCGAGCGTATCGAGGGCAAAGGCAAAGGTCGAGTTATCATTCTGCATGGAGTCCCCGGCGTCGGAAAGACGTACACGGTTGAATGCATAGCAGAATGGTCAGGTAAGTCCAGAGCCCTTACTAGTTCATTCCTTAGGAAGAGACGAATAATGACCTTGACTTCTAGGTCGACCACTTCTGCGTCTGTCATGTGCAGAGCTCGGTAAATTCTTATTCAACCAGAATCAAAGCGGAAATAGTCTAACATATTGGCAGGACTCGATCCCGTCGGGCTCGAACTACGCCTCCAGACTTATCTGCGACGTGCAGAACGCTGGAAGGCTATTGTTCTGATGGACGAGGCTGATGTTTACATGAGTGAGCGAGTCTCGCATAATCCTGGCAGCCAAACTGCTCTCGTTTCTAGTGCGTGCAAAGCATCTGTGCAGTGTCTATGTCATGCAAAGAAGGCTGACCTCTAATTACAGTTTTCTTGCGTGCTCTTGAATACTACGCGGGAATAATCTTCCTCATAACGAATCGAGTAGATATCATTGATAAGGCTATAATCAATCGGGCCTTGCTTATCATGGCCTACCAACCGCTGAACAGCAGGCAGATTGACACTATAGCCGAAAATTGTCTTGAATCGTATCGGAAAGTCGGCAGAAAGATCAATGGAGGAGCGGCTTCTCTCTTTAGATCCGTTGTGAAGAACTCTGACGTAGCAATCCCCTATGATTGGGATGGTCGCGAGATTGTTCAAGGTAACTAGAATTATCATTATCCCACCGTTTCAGGGCCTTCTGGGCCGTGATTAGAACTGCTAATGGCTGATATCTCGTGTTAGTTTTAACCGTGGCTGCTCGGCTCGCGGCCTTTGATCTTTTTGATAGTAAATATCCGACAACTCCCATCGTCACGGAGGAGCATATCTGCGAAGCTGTTCGGATCATCCAGGGACATGGGATACGGGATAACGAAAATAAAAAGTTTCCACATCCTAAGTCGTTTGGATACGAAGAGCATAAGTTTGGATGAGACGAGTTGTGTCGCATAGCTACCCTAACTATTCAACACCCTTACCTCTCATTTTCTCTCTTCTCTATTTTACGGGTCATAAATAGACCTATGGACTCCTATACAAGAGCCCGCCATGTATCCACTGCGCTTCACGTTGAATGTCCATAGTTCCATGTATTTGCAACCGTGAAAAAACATCCCGTGAATGCTCATGTTCCCCACTATCTGTAAAGGAACTTGAAAATTAACAGCCTCCGGACAACTGTAGCGGCTGACACTGTGTGAACTGTCCGATATTCATTCTCAGCATATGAGAGGTCCACTGCTGTTTATAAAGTAAGCTTCCAGTCGCTGCAAGCAAGACCTTGAAGTGAACAGCTTCTACCAGCACCTTCATAAGGAGCACTGCCGAATTAACATCGTCCGTCTGTTCGCCGGTTCCGGACTCTAATGGTAGAGCGTCGACGTTATATAATATCACGACGAGCACGTCTGTGAGCCCGGCATCCAATTTCGTTATAGCGCCCGTGCCGAGACCCTGGAGCTCTGCAGCCGTTTGAGATGGACTGGTGCTATCGATACGACAGCGACTGAAGATCGCTGCAATTAGCCGAGAGGTGAAAGCCGCCGCGCTGTGCCTTGGATTTAGTTTCAGACAATCAATATATAAAACACCGTGCCCAGCTCTTGCTAGTTTATGGCTGTATAGCTGGAGGCACGTTTTCAGCCAGCCATGGTCAGTGCCCCAAAAGAGCAAGCTGCTTGCAGCAGTGCTTCCATCCCAGTTTAAAAACAGTTTATGAACTTCGAGCGGAGCTAGGACTTGGCCACGGTATTTTAAAATCTCGATGGAATCTTGATCCTCGGTTGACAAGCCGGCTATGACAGCAATTGTCATTGGTGTCTCTGTCGCTATGCTGTAACTGGGCGTGTCTTCGGGGACCCGCGATGCAACCATTTGTCCTTTTCAACAGTTAGCACAAGATGCTGACTCTCCAATACTAGTGATAAAAGTAGACAGCTATATAATGGGTTTAGGAGGTAGTCTCGCTCTCCAAAACCAAATCCGGTATATGAGCACTTCACTCCACATATGCTCACTATATCAGGGGCACCCCATCCAGTAATTAGTGCCTCGTCTTGTACGCCGGTGCAATATAACACAATACACAATATTTCCGTTCATCGCGAGGCTAACTTCGAACCGTGACGGCCAAATTAAGTTGAACGGGCTTAAAAGCTAACTATTGAGATCCGATGAAGAAAATCTATGGCTAACCTGTGCTATATCTCGACCTTGCGCTCACTTTACAGAGAAGCTCTCGTGCGAAAACTGCTGCTTGAGCAGCTGCGTACGAGCGCCAAACGCCACTTTTGTGCGAATCGGCGTAGTCGGAGATCCCTCTGATCACTAAGCACGGCCTGTTCACGTCGATGCCAGCTGCTTCCATTTCGATACACAATGCACCCATACATTGTTGACGGATGCGGTCCCTCTTCTCGCCATCCTGCACTACCGAATTTCCAGTCGCTATCCTACCACGGTGGAAGATCATTTTGCCTGCATCTTGCTCAGTGCGTGCAGGTCGATTAACCAATTGAGCGCGGTCGCAGTCCCGGCAGTGTGAACCATAATCGCCGACGTGTAGATAACCAGGTCGGAATAATTGGTCGTGTTCGAGGCCAGGAAAGGCAAATCTAGGTCCGTTGCCGAGCCGATGAAGCATTTGGGAGTGTTCGTGGAACTTGCTTTGACGACATTCATGATCGGAACACAGTTTCTCTAGAGCACTGAGCAATACGTGGTCTGGACGATCTATTTGACCTAGCATCTCGAAACTTCCATCGGCATATGATCTCCCAAAGTCGTAGTAAATGACTCCAGGATACCCGTCTCCAGGCGCTCCTACCACCACGTCTCCGACGTGCACGTCGGAGATAGAGGCGTGGGGTGTCTCGCTCGGAGCCCGGGGAATGCCGCCGCCGATGCCTACGAGTAAGGTCATGCGAATTCTGGGAAAGCTCCTAAATAGGGGACCGGCGACGCGGCTAGCATTGACGTTGGCGGACGATCCCTTGGGCAAGGTGGCTATAACGACATGGTGGCCAGACATCTCACCGAAAATGTAAGTATTGTCATCGTAGTCAGTGTCGTACGATGGGGTTTGGTGCTCGTTATCGAGCATGAGTCGCGAGGGCGTCAGCTCGACATTTGGTACAGGACAGATCCACGCCACATCGTAATCCGTCCGCTCCAGCTTCTTTTGACTCATTGGGTCATTAAGCTAGCTGTATCAAATCAGGCTGGAATGGATTTCAGAGAAAATCAGTAAATTAGAGAGGAGGGTGTGTTGCATGGTTTGAAAAAAAGGGAAATCTGCATCAGGCTTGGGGTTCGATTAATTACCACCAGCGGTCGAGCATTGGGGGCTGAGTCCCTAAGTGTGCCAACTCATGCATGACCCCGCCCGCGAGCCTGCTGCAAAATACAATCCCATCAGGAAATGAAACCCCGGTGGCGCTCAATGGGAAGAGCCAGAGGCCGCCCGCTGGTAAGCGATATTCGCAGTTTGGAAAAGTAGCTTGGCATGCATCTCGATAGATTGACGATTCACTACGTCTACCGGAAGGCGTTTTGCATGATTACGCACACTATGGGAATAGCACGTCTCAGTAGGCTGCATCTTTCGGTCAAAACGAGGCATTGTCGAAACGCAATAATCGGTAAGCATACTACTTTGCCTCCCATATGCTGTGGCTGGATGTATTATATGCTTGGAATACTGGTGAGGTATCCAAGGGAGACCCCATTACGGTTCTTTCTGAAGTAATTTCCCTCCCCACAAGCCAACTCGGGTGCAAGTAGATATAATACAACAATCCGTAAGCTCGCATCAGATTATCTACGTGATGGCAATTTGGCAAAGGGCTATACCTATCCAAGTGAAGATGTACATCTATTCTCCCCTTCCTCAAGGCGCTGTGCGTCTTCTTCGATTCACTTCGGATGCCAGGACGAACAATCTCGAGTTTGAGCTGTCTATTTTTCAAATCGAAGAGGCTCCCCGATTTAACGCACTTAGCTATTGCTGGGGCGACAACCTTAGCAAATCGGCGTCTATTCAATGCAATGGCTGCCATATGATGATCACACCAATTTTGAGGGATGCATTACAAGAGTTGATTACACTGAATCATGGTTATATTGGATGGCTATGGATTGATCAAATTTGTATAGACCAGGCCAACGAATCCGAACGAAGTAGCCAGGTTGATATGATGTGGGTCATCTATAAAACCTCCGATAGAACAATCATCTGGATAGGGGCAAAGATTCCGGGCGTAGAAGCAGTTGAAATACTCCTTGAGAGATTATCACAATTCTACAATCAGGACCTTGACCCTAGAGGACCCCGAAAACGGCGACGCTATACACTTGAAGAATATAGGATGGCAGACTTACCACACCACGAGGATCCATCTTGGCATATTCTTGGAGAAATTCTGTCCCGGCCGTGGTTTACCAGATCTTGGGTTGTGCAAGAAGCGGCTCTTTCAAAAGTTACCCCCCTGATGCTATGCGGCACGTATCAATTGCCATGGAATTCTATTGTATCCTCAGCGACGTGGCTTTTATCAATCTGTTATCGATTAACACCTCTTGGTCGCCGGCCGGCAACAATAGCAGCGATGAGGTCTCTTAAGTTATTCAATGAATTCAGGGAGGTAGACTTGCCTTGGGATATAACAACCCTGCTGAACAAAACTAGACGGTTCAAATCGTCAGAGCCACGAGATCGTGTTTACTCTATTATTGGTTTAACAGGAGAAGCTGACGAAAACGGTGTCCCGCCGACCGTACTTCGAGCAAACTATACCAAATCAGTCAGGAATACCTTCCGCGACATTACACGATATATTATTGTGTCTTCCGGGAACCTGAGCATTTTAACGCTTATTCGCGGCCATTTGGACTGGAGTATATATCCCTCTTGGGTTGTTGATTTTTCGGGTGACGTCATATGGGAAAGGCTGTCGTACTTCTCCTGGGGCCCCCATGCAAAGGGTCGGCCTTGTGTCAAAGAGTTATCGAATGCCGCTGCTGGCGGCTTGCCGGCAGAAGTGCAACATTCACCAGACGACATCCTCGCACTAAAAGGCTTCCGAGTCGATACTGTCAGCAACATATGTGAGGTGATGTCGAACTCAAGCCCAGATAACTTGAGCTTCCAGGGATTACTCGTCTGGAAAGAGGCATGCCAACGCTTAACGAGCCGCTATATAACAACAGAGGCACTCACCCGAGCAGTCATGATAACATTATCAGCAGACTGGAACCTAACTAGTCAAACGCGAGTGGCAGATCAGCCTACTAGCCACTTCACAGCGTTCATTAAGGATGCATATTATAGGATGAAAAGCGAACAGATGCAAAGCCGAGAAAGAGCAGGCCTCGAAGATGCTTATAAAACACTCTTATGTCAGTCAACTGCAGATGTCGCGTCTGATGGGAACATCTACCGCCTCCACCTAGATGCCGCACATAATCGTAGAATATTGTTCACAGACAAAGCCTACATTGCTCTTGGCCCCAGCAGGACCGAAATCGGTGACCTTATCTGTATTCTCTTCGGAGGAGCGACACCAATGATACTGCGGCCTTTTGGGGACACTTATCGGTTCATTGGAGAGTGCTATGTGTACGATTTGATGAACGGGGAGGCCGTCAGAGACTGGCAGCAGGGAAATTTCTGCCTCGAAAACTTCAATCTCGTTTGAACTAGTACGTACCGTATTAGAAAAAGCTTAGGGTGTAGGACAGTTCTTAGGTACTAGGTTAATGTCACACGGGCTTATGTAGAGCTTGGAATAATATTCATTTAAGCGTAATAATCTTTTAATTCAGTCAAGGGGGCTATGTAGATCTCTGGCTTCCCCTTTTCGAGGGCGGGCGAACTGCAGTCTTTATGTCTAAATGGCCTCGCCCAAAGTCAGCGATTGAATCGCCGACTTCCTAAAATATCCGACTGCATTTTCGTAGAAGCAAGCTGTCTCATAGTTCGGAATAAATCAGATCATGTCTTCCGAACTGATCTGATTTCACCAGAACCTCGTATCGGCAGTTTGCCGCCTTGCATATGATTATTTACATGATATCGGGTGTCCCAAACCCTCAGGTACAGAATACGTACCCATACGTGTGACAGTTAAGGTTCAATTAAATCAATAATACAGAGTGTCATGTGCAACAAACAACAAGAAAAAAAGAGAGAGAAAGGTTATCACGGTCCTTCAAGATATGTCTCTGCTACAGCTCTCGCCAGAACTTACCACGCTTACCTAAGATAACTCGTCTCTACTCTAGAACCACCACAGCAACTAAAATTCACTTACAATCCAAACCGGTCGAAGAAAATACAATGCGGGCAAAGCGATTCAGATTATTAATAACGCGATTTACAGTAATTATCCTTATATATCTCTTTATATTTTAAGAATGTGCTATTATGTAGCAGAGGCGTGATGGGATAGGGCCTTAGCTCTTTATGATTATGTTAGCACGTAGCTAAACGCGTTATACCAGAGAGGCGTGATGGGAAAGGGAGCGCGCGAGTATAGATATACGCCGGCAAGGGAGCAGGTCCCTAATGACAGGCCTCTAGCAGGGGCTTAAGGAGCCAGTACGTAGCTGAAGGCTCAACGCCACAAGGACGTGATAGGATTAAGGTAGTATGCCTTTGTATAGAAAATTCTTAGGTATTTGTGATACATCATCTGAGAGGTAGAGGCGGTACGTCAAGGGTTCCTAATTTGCAGGTAACAATAGGAACAATCGGCTGGTGTCCGTTAGGGAGGCTTAAGGGGGCTCCCATCACTACACAGAGATAGAAGTCCGCTAGCAGTTACCTCGTCAATGTAGGGGTTAATGAGTGTGTTGAAATTGATAGCTAATGAACTATAAAAGAGCGGCTAGACACCGAGGAGATCATGAGACTATATATGTGAGGGCCAGCGAAACTCGTATTAACTGTCTCCTAGGGTAGAGAACATGTGTATTTGCACGAATCTACCTGTTTTGATGGGTTGAAAGGAGCCTGGTTGCAACATGTAGAGGAGATGGAATCTGCTCCATGGCTCCCTGTGATCCGTTTTGACTAGTTCAATAAACTCCATCATAATAAAGGGACCAATCCCGAGCGGGTTTTCAATGGCGAATCCCCATGCTTTGATATTGGGGATAGGTATGTTGGTCTTCTGGCGGATAAGTTTCATCGCAGCTACTTCGATCTCGACTTTCTCATCGGCATGCATGACCTTTCCTACCATTTGAAATAGGATCATCCACTTCTCCCAATTGTTGAACACTACTTTGCAATTGATATTGTAAGCACCACGGCTATCATCAAGCTTATGCGTAGCGAGTTTGCAAGGTAGATGATCCCTGTGAAGAGACGAAGCCCAGTCCGTCAGCCGTTCCTCGCGAGCCTTATCGTACTCTCGGATCCATAAGAGGAACGATACATTGTTGTCTAGAATGACGCGCTCATCCCAGTCCATCGTGTATGAAATAAAGCGTGTGCTTTCGTATTAGAGGAAAGTCGTGTGTGTTAGGCTGGGCATCTTGGGATTTCAACTGCCCCCTGAGTTTGGTCTGAGCCAATTAGATTATACCAGCTTCCCCACCCTCAAGGCTAATTTAGCGCATCCAGAGTGTCGGGAACGAATAGTACAGCCACCAGTTACGGCAATGCCAAATTCTACTCCCATTTTTAGCATGGGGAGGTCGACAAGATTAAAACGACAGAACTTGATAGGGTTTTTCATGTTTGGCTACAGTAACGGTATTAGCCCGAGGCTGTATTTGGCAGGGTCCCAATTCATACTGATCCAAGCGTTATAGTAACCTTGAGATCGGTCTAGCCTAGTATACCGTTTAGGACGCTTTGGAAATAAAATAATGTTTATAAAGTAATATGCGGTTATAGATAGCCTGTAGATATTAAACTATCTAATTAGGGGGCTACAGACATTTTTTAAGTTTGAGGGGGTTCGATAATGATCGTATTTGGGAGTCTGGAATGTACCTAGCTATGTATATCACATGCCCGGTAAGCCGAGAAAACCTGCAAGGACCCTTCTAAGTTCTGGATACTAAAAACCCCTTTCCACTGCTCAGGACCCATAAAGGGACTGTCCTATGTTCCAAGTTCAACTTGATTATAACTGACTTCAAGGTTCCAAGAATACGTAGGTTAGTACATACAAAGTGAATCGGCTTGAAATCGGCGAAAGCGTCGAGTACGCTAAACTCAATAAGTCAATGCCCCAGCAGGAATGGAGTACTAATGGTGGAGTCCCCCGCGCCCAATTCAACAGGATGGACCACGATGGTAGCTTCCAAATTGCAACCTTATCTTGATGAATCATCACAAATCAGAAGTAGGTAGCTAAAGTGAGCTTCTGTCTCGGATCCCCCTACTTAAGGCAGTAATCACCACCACCAAGGTAGCCGAACGGGGACGAATACAAAGACACACGACAGAGCCGTCCCAAGTGCTCTCCTTCTAATCGCTCGACCAACATCGCCACGATGACGTCTCCTGCTGCCGTCATCGGTTCCACGGGCCTCGTCGGCCATCAGATCCTCGCGACGCTGCTCAGCCTCGACGCCTGCAAGAACGTACACACCATTTCCCGCCGCGCCCCCAAGACCGAACCTTCCGCGAAGCTCAACGCGACCGTCGAAACGGACACCGTGAAGTGGGCATCACAGTTAGGCGCGCTCTCGCCTCCTCCGACGGTGGTGTACTCGGCACTAGGAACAACACGCCTTCAGGCCGGTGGGATACAGAACCAATGGAAGATTGACCACGACCGTAAGCATCCATCCGATGGCAGCGAACAGAGGAGGAGGGGCTATGCCGCACAATTACTGACCCGCTACTCTCACAGTGAACATCGAGCTCGCGAAAGCGGCCTGCTCCGCCGGTGCTGAGACGTTCGTCTTTGTGTCCTCTGCGGGCACGCGAGGGCTGATGGCCAGCATGGCGCCGTACTCAAAGATGAAGGTCGGCGTGGAGGACGCGGTGAAGTCGCTAGGATTCAAACAGGCCATCATCCTGCGTCCCGGATTCCTCATCGGCGAGCGGGAAGTCGCTCATACCGGTGGACCCCTCCTCGGGACCCTCTTCGGCGGCATAAAGACCCTTCTAGGCCAAGGCGCTCAAGACAGGTTTGCACAGGAGGATCAAGTTGTTGCGCGCGCCGCTGTGAAGGCTACGCTGCTGGCCGCCGAGGGCAAGGCCCCGAGCAACTACTGGGTTCTGGAGCAGAGCGACATTGTCAGACTAGGACGGGACGAGTGGAATGCTTGAACTCGGCCTATAATAACTCGTTGGCTTTTATTCTACTGGTAGGTGTTAGGGCGTTTGTGAGGTCGTCTCGAGTTGTTGGTTAGTTTATAACTCAAATATGGTAATTGGCTGAACCGTTTTGTGGCTGATGTTTTCGTGAGCCTAGGCTAGCTCAGCTGCGATAGAAACTGGAGTGCTCGCTTGTCATATCTTGATCTGTCGTGAGTATCAGAGGTGTGACTAGGTAGATTATACCGATCCTTGCTGAAAAATGCTTGGAAATATGTCTATCCTATTCTATCTCTATGTAGTCGGTAAGTATGCCGGCCTTCTAGTTTAGCATACTCTGCTGTCCATCAAGCCATGTCCTCCATTTTTGGTCCCCTAATATCGACCGGACACGAGCTTCAAGCCACTCCGTATTACCCCAGAATCCCCACGAGGCTTGAAATCTAAGCCAATCCACAAGTGCAGTTTCCCAATGCCGAATGAAGGTGTCCCAGTCGTATGCTTTGCTGGTCCCAGCAAGTAGGCTCTCGCGATATCGCTCTAGCAACTTCCTCTCGCCCTCGCCCATCTGTAGCTTGGCAGGCCCATCGTCGTCAGTAAGCATGTGCAATGGCACGGAGCACGTGAATAATTTTGCGAGATCGCACACCCCTAACCCTAGGCCCACGTACTGGAAGTCATAAAACGCGACCGCTGAACCGGAATGCGTCGTGAAGAGGTTCTCGGACTTCACGTCCCCGTGGATGAGAGTTTCGTGGCCTCGCCCACGTGGTGTCAGGACGTCAGCTACCTTCTCCGCGATGGAGTTGTCGTAGGATGAGGAAGACTGGCAAAGCAGTGAGGACCATTCGGAGTCCGAGTCGGCAGCGAGAGAGACGTATTCTTTCCGCCTCGTCGCAAGATATGTATACCCTCCATTCAACCAGACAGATCGCCCCAGTGTGTCACCTCGCTTTCTCCTGTCGGCTTCTTCAAGAGGGGGTAGCAATAGTTCCTGCAATGGAGTGGGCAATATCTCCCATGATTTCTTGTGAAACAGAGATAGCCAATCTAAGGCGGCATGTACCTGTGTTTCGTTTAGAGCGGCCCTCTTCTCCCCGGCTACGGGGTATTTCAGTCGTAGATCTGTCATCATAGTCGCGGTCAAGCCCTCAGGCGTATCAGATCCAGGCTTCCCCTGCGTAGCGGCAATGCACCGGGCCATGGGCAAATCCCTTCCAAGTCTTGGCGCAATAGAGCCGTAGAAATTTTGCTCGACCTCGTAGCTCAGAATTTTGCGTAGGTGACCCTCGGCTTCATATCCCGATGGCGCAGAAGGCGGGGAGATGAGCTTGAGAATGAGCGCGAACGTCTCCTTTCCATCCTCGCCCAGCGTCCCGATGTCACCATACCTTTCGCGCACCTGTTCCGCTGCAGCTGCGGTTGTAGCCCGCGCCGTCACCTCGCAAATGTGGCCGTACCCCGCCCATAAAGATTGCACTTTCCGGAGAGATACGAGCTCTAACGAGTGCCATGAGAGCATGACGGCAGCTACCTGCTCGGCCAGGTTCATTGGGCCCATCATAGACTCAACTGAGTCTTTGAGCGGGGCTCCGCGAGAGTGGATGACTATCTCCAAGGCTGACCAAATCAAAATCGAAACCAAAAGAATGAAAATGGAAAAGATCCCCCATCTGTTGGAGGAGACACACCAAAACATGTGTACAGTATTTGCGGAAAGCCGCCATTTGCGATGCGAGCCGTGCCAATTGTGATCATGGCTTAGATAGACTACCTAAGTAGGCTAACGTTGTTGAACCGTGCGTGACGGCTGGGAACAGCTGGTGCGACTGAAGACCCAACCTGCAGGCCTATCAAAGGCTAATTAACTTATAGTAATGGGATATACAGAACGAAATGAGCTAAGACTCCCGAGGTCCTTTGTTCAAATGTATAAATTCTAATATTGATAACAAATGATTGGATCATTAATAAAATTACCGATGAAGAATAAGATAAACCACTACATAGTATAGATTCAAACTTGGTCAAAGACTCCACACCTACGGGATACTATGTACGTACCTACTACCACTTAATTCTAGCATCACTTGACAAGCATATGTCACGCCAGGTATTTTTACTGCGCCAATTGATTTTAGGGAACTACATCCGCCAAGGCGTCGTCAACGAATTGGCACGCCCGCTATTGAGTATTAGATAATACTGCAACATCGTTATGCACAAGCACGCGTCCGACGATCCATTCTGGAGGATATTATGGTTGTAGCCCCTTCGAAGAATCGCTAGGCCCCGCACCTAGGCACGCCCTCTTCCTCTTTTTATTTCATTTCTCTTTCTCTTTAGTGAGAACATAGCGGTAAATATATTTGCAGAAGCACAATCCGAAATGAGATCACTACAAGGCACAGCCGAAGGGATAGGGGGGCTACAGCCCCGGAGCTTCCCTTCTATTTGCAATGCTAACTGCAGTAAGCAGTCAGTAATGAACAGAACTGGGCCATCACTAATTTTCGTTTCATATAGATAACGTGTTTCTTGAGGCCCAACGTGTTGGAAAGACTCCCGAGCTCTGCGCTCCTAATTCCATATTTCGACAATATTATGCCATTTGCGCGGAATGCCTAGAAGACAATGGTACTGATCGAAATTCTCAGAACCTCCTCAATGAATTGATTGAGTATTGCTTCGAAGTGCAGGGGATGGTATCACCTTCACTCGTTGAAAACACTGTCACAGTCCTCTCTACAATAACGGTTGGAGGGGTGAAGACTGTTTCACCTTTCGAGAAGACTGTGACCTTCTTGGGTTCGGTGCTAGAGACTGCAGTAGTCACCACCGAGACGTCACAAGACGGACACCATACCGTCCGGACATTCACGACCACATACACGCATCTACTTAGTGATGGTCTCATCTCTACATTACAGAACACATCATTGTCAACGCCTCGTATGTCAGAGGGTATGTAAGAAATACATTGAGGGAACACATTAGTAACCAAAAACCGAGCAATAACCGACGCTAATATCGCTGTTTAATACAGTGACAGCTTCAAACCCCACAGCTACAACGAAAAGCGAGGGCAAGCAGAGCAACCGAGCATGGGTCGCCGGGCCGGCCATAGGAGGCATCATTGGCATAGCCATTTTAGTCCTCGTCTCATGGTTACTACTTCGTGTAAAGAGAAACAGAGACAGCAAGCAAAAGGGCCACGAACTTCAGTAAGGCATTCTCGGAACCATTTTCTTCTTGTTTTCGCAGATTTCAGAGCACAAACTTCAGAGCACAAACTTTCCTTTAGGGGCCAAGACAATGTCCAGAAACTTAAGATAGCGATAACTGACCCCTAGTGCTCTAGCGGGGAGTCCGCTTTGAAGTCGGAACTAGAGGTGAAACTACACCCCCAAGAGCTAGAGGCGAAACCGCCAGAACCCCAGGAGCTAGATGCGCCAGAAAATACCAAGCAACGTGTCGAGCTGCCTGATAATAACTCATAAAAGTCTTAAGTACGGAGGATTCTATGGATGTTATAGCGTATGATATCACGCTACTAATTAGTCACTGAAACTCAGACAGCGAGATGGGACGATAAGAGCGAGAATATTCGTACGGCACTAGTGATCAAGAATCAGGCTTCCTTCTGTAGTTACGGGAACTGGGCGTTTAAATGACCTCAATTAATAATTTGGTGGTATGCACATGCTGTATTAGAATCAATTAACATCTTATATGCGGTCAATGTTTAGGCTGTGCGAAGTAAATAGAAACATTCGCATAGTAATAGTATTCGAGCAATATTAGAGCTTATAGTGACCCAATGTATGACTATGAGAACAGAAATATTTATTATAGGGATAAGAATTAGCTACTAGTAGCTTAGTACACGAGTGGGACGAGGATAAGAGACCTGCTAAAATTGAATGGGTGAGTATTGGTCAAAGGAGGTGTAATACAACCTCACTGCTAATACAATTTCGGAGTCACTATTGAAGCAGGCCGGGCGATGATAAGGGGCCCGAAAAGCCTGCAGAACAGAGGCAAACTTAAATTACTCATCCATTCTTCACATGTATCACTCACTCAATTGGGAAATCTCTTGATCATAAGGAACGCAGCGCTGTATTACCAAAAAGAAAGATGAAAAGGGAAAAGCCATGATGATGCTAATACTATACAGGCCCCTCCGCTCGTACACCCTTGTTTCTTTTATGCCCCTTTATCAGGGTCCTAGTACATGAATAAGACAAGTTATGTCGCTATACCCCCTAAGCTCCTACACTTGTGACATTTCACTATATATGTCTAAGAGGTGAGCATCTCTCACAAAAATTACTCCGGGACTTTTATCGTAAAGGGAGATCATACATGACGTTACTTGGCGAGTCTATCTAGCCGTAATAATATCTAATAATAACCAATTAACATCTCATAGTAGTAGTTTCCATTCATCTTCAAGCCTCCAGCTCAAATGCGAACTCTTTTTGAGTCAGGGCCCGGCTCCGCGCCCAACCGTCGACGTCATCAGGCGAGAACGGTTTACCTAGACCAGCGTCATCCAGTGTGGGCGGTGGAACTGGGCTCACCGCCGATGGGGAAGGGAATTTGGACGGCGCTGCTGGGACATCGGGAGAATCGACCGGTCGGTACGTCAGCGACAAGGCTCGAAGGTCGTCGCGTACACTCATGGAACGCTTCAGTTTGCTCCGCCCTCGAGTACTCTGGAATCGATTCGGCTTCGTGGGGCTCTTGAGCTCGCCGCTGTACGGTCGGGGTTGAGGAGGCTTAGGTTTTGGGGTTGAAACTTCAGACTGTATTCAGCAGCTCAGCTACGACTAACATACGGGGAGTTGAAACTAACCTTGGAATTCGCTTTCCTCAGTGACGAGTTCTCGCGGGAACCCGCTAATTGGCAGCAGCGCGTCTGCAGAGTGAGGGTAAGGGTCGTTCTGCAGTGACAGCGAGATGGTGGTGACCGCCAGTTCTTTCGACATCTGTATCCGTATCCTGCTAAGAGGGAAGGTCCCTCTGAAACACATATCGCTGATTATGGCCTCTGTAATGATGACCTGAAAGTCGCGATCATGATAACCTTGTTCCTCGACGGTAAAGAAAGGTTCAAAGTGAGCTCCAAGACGTCTTCTGAGAAATTCTCCCATAGCTTTCATTTGCTCCGAGGAATTCGCAAATCTACAATGTATCGAACCTGAAAGCGGATGTCAGCCGGTGATACCCCAGACCAGGCTATTGTAGATCAACTATTTTGGGGTCACTCACCAGTGCATTCATAGCCCGTGGCATTTGGTCTAACTGACCCAGAGTCCTTCTCGAAGAAAAAGGAGCTTGCGATCAATCTATGCGCCACTTCTTTGATCTTCGGAGAGTTCTGATTGAGGTTATGGCTCGCGGCCTTCTCCAGCTGTTCCAGCTCTTTGACAGCATCAAGGCGAGGGACTTTAGATCGTAGATCTGGGTTGATACGAATGAATCGTCGTTTGATAAGATTATCCCCCCTACCGAAATCCGAAGATGTATTCTCCGCAAGGTAATTATTCCATATGGTGTTACATTCAAGCAACTTATCGATTCGATCAACCGCGATGGTGAGCATTTGGCGTGTGAATGATTGCGAGACACGGCTTTTCGGCTTGCCCTGGGAAGGGGATTGTACATCAGCAGGTTGTGAGGAGCGTGATACTTGCCCATCATCGGTGTCGTGTTTCCCAGTGCCAAGAGAGAGGAGGATGTCTGGGGGCGAGGTAGCTTTGTCTCCCCAAATTAGCTTTCTCTCGTGATGGGCAACCCATACGGGGTTGTTGTGATACAAAGCACCATCGATGAAGCTAGTTTGCGTCTCGTGCTTCTGAAAAGCCTTGAAATATGGAGGTGCCGCAGAAGTTGCCCGTGCCCTATTATATTAATGAGCCAAACTGGTCTCGCGATCGAACGCCGTTCAAACTTGTCTGGTTACTTACGCCTCCCAAGCTTTGAATTCTCTGGCCGGTCCGTCGGACCTGTTGAATCGATAGGGTAGATCTAGACTACGTCAGACTATCGTTCCAAGCCCATCCAGAACATTCTCACCATATTCCGTAGGATCCGGACGGTTATAATTAGCAAGAACTACGGCGTGCTGGGCCACTGAGCTAGTAGTAGTAATAGCTACCTTAGTAAACATCTCGTCGTTATCGCTGGTTCCGCCAAAAATCGGCCTCGAAGTGAAAGCCTTCTCCAGCATTGCTTCCAAGGGCTTGGTTTTGTATATGCTGCCGTGATTCCAAGCAGCGAGCTTCTCAAGAACTATAACGTGAGGAATCAGCATACTACATTTTATTGTGCGTCGATAGAGGTGACCAGAGGCTTTCTATCTTTAGTACCGTGGCAGCAGGACCAATACATTACCGTAATCTTTAATTTGAATTTTGCGGAAAGAGGCAGGGGCGTCAGAAATATGCTCACCGGGAACACCATGCATCTCACGAGGCACGAAAGCTTGGCGGCAAAGCTCTTTAAAGTAGGTAATGCATTCACTCACTCTCCAATTGTTAACCCCAAGCCCCAGGGCAATAATGCCACCAGTACTATATCGAAGTCAGTGTCGTATTTATCAGAGGGTAGTGGGTTTAGATGAGTATACCTCGTGCCAACGATCAAATCGAAAAAGTACTGAATTAGCAAATTGGGGCCGAGATATCGCTCAATTGCCTTCAAAGTTTGCAGTGCAACGATGCCTCGGACGCCACCTCTGTTCCTTGGTAAGTAAAGCAAATTATAGAACATTCATTGACCACTCACCCATCTAGGCAGAGCACACGGACGCCCGCATAGGCAGGCTTCACCGTGATAGCCCAAGGGGGGTCCCAGTTGGTGTCCGTAAAATGCAGCGGGCACCGTTTCAACTCGATGGTTGTTTTTGATACTTTTGATCCGTACTCTCTCACGCACGGGAGACAAAGAACATGACCGCAAGGTAAGGCGTGCTCCGGCAACTCTCGGAGGCAAGAGAAGCACGTCGAGTGGCTGTTGAATAGCGTGGCATCGTTCCCTAGTGAGTGATAGAAATCGTTGATAGATAGGTTGTGCAGCTCCGCCGCGATAAAGCTGTCTGGACGGTCCTTGTATTGATGACTTAAATTGAAGAATTTACTTTGTAGCTCATTCAGCTTGGTTTTAATGTTCTCGATCCAGTGTACTTTATACTCAGAGAAATCGAAGTCGGACATGTAGCCTCCAGGACCAATGAACTTTCCATTCAAGTCCTGGTGGCCTTTGGGCAAGTGTCCCGACTTCACATTGCACTATAAACATAAAGTTAGCCTCAGCAATTTCAATTACCGAATATAAACCTTTAATCGAAGCTATCGTATCAAGGTGGACTTTGTCATCCATGCCTGAAGGTACTTACACATCGCAGCCCAGAACGCTGGCTCACAAAGGCACAGGGTGTGTGAAGGTTGGCAAATTCCTCCAGTGCTTGTTCACAAAACTCGACGTAGGCATCATTCAGGAGCTGAACAGTAGTACCTTTAGATGATTAGTTTCAGCACAGTCAACATAGAGAGTATCACTCACCCATAAGATTCTGCCTTACGGAGTCCAACATGATACAAGAGGATATCATTGGGACCATTTTGTTGAAGATCTTCGTGATATCGTTTTGCATGATGTCGTGGCAGTTTTGCTTGATGGAGAGCGCTAGGCTAAGGATGTTGCCACCCAAATCTCGCGGAATGGGATTGTGTTTCAATGCCTCCTTAACAAAGTCAAAGGGCGTATCGAGATCATTTGAGAAATGGTCGTAGGCGGCCTGGAGATATATCTGAAGTCTTTCAGCTGTCGCAAGCATTCGTACTCGCTTTTTGGTCAGTAATGATGCCTGGCACTTCTTCGTCACAATGTCGTATAGTTTCTCAACTTGTTTATCCATGAGCATATATCTTCCGCGAGAGGGGATCCTAACAATGGTGATGGACGCATAATAACACTCCAGAAGATCTTTGGTGGAATTGATCTTGCGCCCGCTTTGTTGGAATATGTGGGCGTGCTCTTCTAGGCGTGGCTCGCGGAAAATAGCACCGCGAATGTCGTCAAGTAGCAAGTCGGTAGCTGTGCGAACATCCCACTCTTTCTCATCTACATTCTCGGTAGCATTCAGAACGATGATGGCATGAGGGAGAGCGGGCTGATTAAGGGATTTGTCGGTCGAACTTGATCCCCACTCCAGTAACCTTTCAAGCACTGTTGATTCAAAAGCTCTGCAAATGTTGTGATCAGCGCCAGCACCACAGCCTTGGTCGGGGAAGGGTTTCATTACCTTGGATTCCTCATTACAAACACTACGACATCAGAAAAGGTGTATAGGAGGCGGGGATACAACTGAGTCACGGCGTATTCTCGTTTCTTGGTATCAGGGGTCACCGCCCACACAATATCTCTTTGGGAAGCATGGCGGCATTTCTGCAACTTCTTCTTTACCTCAATATGGGCTGACTGTAATCCACGGTTTGAGGGAGAGGCCCGACCGGCTGCATTTGCCGAGCGATGTGCGACTCGCGCACTTCTAGCGCTGGACAGGTGCGTCCCATCCACATAGTCGGACATCTCCTTCGTCCGATGTCTCAGTCCTCTTGGGGTGGCTTCACCACCATCAAGGCCTTCGCAGTCGGCATATAGCATTGGCGTCTTGCCGTAATAAGTTTCGGGATCTGCGTAGAGATGCACATCCCCTGTGGTAGGGACTCTATCGTTGTTCGAGGAAGTGACCGGAGATGGGAAGGGAGCATCGCGATCGCTAAGGGTCATACCAAGACGGTTAATCAGCATCTTGATCAGAGTGCTCTTCCCAGCACCTGTATACATTAGCAAACATGCCTGCTTATGATATTGATAGGTTTACCTGTTTGGCCAATGAAGGAAACGAGTTGGGGATATCGATTGCCCAGTTCTGATGTGTGGCTCTCGGTCATAAGAGTCGTGAAGCGGCCATGGTCTTGAAATATCGCTTGATTAGTAGAGTCTCTCGCAACGCCAAACCACGTCGTATCATCATCATGCTGAAGTTCTTTTTCGTGGTCCTGCTCGTTCCTTTTAGGGTCTAAGATTTGTCGCAGCCGCTGCACAACCTGGGCATTCGCTTGCTCATGGGGTCTGTTGTCGTAACCGACGGCACCTGGTAGGTGCAGTACCCATTGCGACCAGCAATCATTACAGAACGAGAGGTTGTTGCATTGGATGCATGAATATGTCTGCTTATCATCGCGTCGACAAGAGTGGCAGGCAGCATTTTGTGATCTCGGAATCATTTCGTAACACAATTGAAGATTTCATGGACGCTAATTAATCAAGGTGTAACTTTCTGTCTCTCTTGCTAGCAGAGTTGAGACATCTTATATTCGGCATCGGCTGCAGATCTATACGGATGCTGACCACCTGCTTGAGACCTCCCGAAAGTTCGGTGGCGCTCCAGCCTGCTTCATTAACTCGAGATGGGATCAAAGCCTGCAACAGACCCCAATGGGTCGTCTGACCAAGCGACTTATTGGCTTTACTCAGAACTACTCGGCTTGTGTACTCGATGCAAAGCCCAGCGCCGTGTCAGTGAACACTAAAAGAGACTACTGCTGATCAGCAATAGGCTGTATCTCCATCGCGTGCTGCACCTGTCAAGGCAAGCTGAAGAAAAAAGAGATGAGCGCTCTCTATTTCCCCTCGGTGTCTTACCCCCTCCGGATCCAAGGGCCATGGTGATGTAGTGCGCCACCGACAGCGGCAACCTCAGCCGCACCCATCCAGAGGCCGAAGCTAAAGAGGGGGCCTGTGACTTTGCGCGCCGCATTGCTAATAGTAGCAAGTTCCAATGAGTAGAGGCGCTTCGGGCGTTCTGAATGGCGATCCGCCCTCTCACCGACCTGTTTGTTTCAATTGCAGCCGCCCAACCGTGCCCTGCCCGTGATTTATTTAGGTTTGAATGGCGCAATAAACACTTAGAGTTGCAAGACACAGTGTCACAAGGCATAGAGGTAAAAGGGCTTCTATATATAGTCAAAACAGCTTCATGTAGGTTTCAGGGACAACGAGAGTGTATTGCCTACCACATACTATAGTTTGTAACACACAGCGATGACGGCGGTGGCCAAGCTGCTGGACTTACTAGACTCGTGGGGGTGTCTCATTCGACGCCAAATGTCTTTTTGATGCTCTGATCGTATATTTGGGCTACGACACCCCATTCTCGCCCACGATAATGGAAGAAACCCCTTCTATGTCACACGTATGCGTACCCGGGGGCTTAAGACACCAGGAATCATGTAAATATGAATATCTGTCCAAGCCCTTCAATAACATCCCGGCAAGGAGGAATATAGGGTGGTATTTACAGTTGCTTTAAATCCGATCTCCGCCAGGGATCACTAATCTATTCATTTGCGACCCCGTCGTGCTCTTTAGCGGCATTATCCGGGGTAGTACGAGTGGCGTACCAGTGGCCCTTTGAGTTCAGCGTCAATGAAAGCCTTCAGTTTTAAGATCTATACGCCACTTATCGCCGCGAGCTGTCTTGGAGGTCCTGTGCGTATCGTTGAGCTATATGCATGCTAGTTTAGTCAAAGGTAATTGGGGGTTCCCTAAATGCTGCAGAAATATTGGACTATAGTTATGCCTTATTTTTAGCGAACGGCGAAACGAAAGGCTTCCTTGCTGCCCCTCCAAAAGCAGCCAGCAAAACGTCTATATAAACAGCCTTGTTAGGGAAGAGTACTTTTTATTTAAAAAGGTCATTAAATTTGGCGTTGAAAACATATATCTAAATTTTTCTTTCGTTTAATATAATATGATACAAATATTTATAGAAATATTCACTTAATGAAATCGCCAAGGAATCGGGGCAGCCGAGTACCCAGGTACCTAACACCATACTTGTGATATGGTGCGCGGTTATCACATAAGATCCTAAGTAATTTATACAGTGGATAGGCGATAGGTGGGCTTACAGATAGGTTTATGGAATGACCCATTGAAGGTGTGAAAACAATCAAATAATAACTAGCCCCTTACTTTTATGGCTTACCCGAACACCTGTCTCACTATTTTCTAGATACAGAACGGTTGATTTACCTATCTTCCGAGGTTCTAGAAGCCAGTGCTTGCTTATCAAGTAAAATGGAGCATTCGGTTTGGTGCGTCAGGGCCAGCGGTCCACACAAGTCAAGTATTCCTTTGCTTGACTTGCAAATAACTTGACCAATCAAAGCAAAGCAACGATTTTAATTTACTTGCTATAGCAAAACAAAGATTTCTATTGCTTGCAAATACTTGTCAAGTTACTTGAGTAAGTGTTTAAGTAATTCTGCTAATTTCTGCCTTATTTTTACAGGGTATATTGGAGGAGAAATAATATTTTAATTCATGTTGCGCCGCTCTTATCGATAGCCTTCGCCACACCGCCACACACCGCCACACACCGCCACGGACCCACATACCTCGCCGAGCGTTCGCTCGCTCCGCTCGCCTCCCCCTTAATTTTATTATATTACCTAATTTACTTGGCTTACTTGTCAATTAATTGGCTCAAGTCAAGTAAGCCGACCTGCTAAAACAGTCAAGCAAGCTGATTTTCGGTCTCAAGTCAGTTAATAAAAAAAAAATCCTTTTTTTTGTTTTGTTTTGCTTGTGTTGACCGCTGGTCAGGGCTGCTTGACTCTTCGGGTTAAGTATTTATACAAGTAAAACACTCCAAATAATATGTAAAATACGACGAGTTGATGAAGCTGACAATTAAACCGCGCCACACCCGCCACCTATCGTACAGCTCTACCATAATTAAATTGTTAGATTGCGTTTTTACGTTTTGCATACAAATGTTGAAGTGTTGGTATGGAAGCCTCCAGGATTGGAGGTTTTGTTATCCCCGCTGTCACATCTGCCCAGGAGGGGCAGAGACGCTCATATGACTCTTACCTGCAAAACTTGGACAAAATCATTTTTCAAGGGCATTGCTACAGAAACCGCCACATAATTGAAGCAATAGAAGTAAAAATAGACATTAATTGCGGAGCAGATTTTATTATCACTAATATTGCTGTGCAGAATTTCTTTCTTGAAGCTGGAGTAGAGTCAGGCCGTCACTATTAATAGACACAGACGCCTGTAGCGCGAGGTGTGGCGCAAGCCGTTCAACTTCCTTTTAAGAATTAGTTTCTCCATACAACAGGAAAACTTTACCTCTATCCTGATTACATACTCATACGAACTAGACATCTCCTCTTATAACAGCAACAAACCTGCCAAAGATCACTGGCCTTCGCCAGCAACTCGTTCATGGCGATGTAATGACAGGTAGGTATAATACCTCGATTGATGACGTCGGGGCATGTAGAAGAAGATTCCGCACGGGCCAAGGTCAATACGGCATCAGTCTATTTACCTGCAACTCCCCCGAGCATCAGAGCGGCCTCAGTGAAATAGCTATACATTCTAGCCCGACATTCCCTCAACAACGGACGGCAATATTACAATTCTCACAAGACAGCACACAGTCCGTGCTCTATGTAACTATTGCTATTATTTACTTGACTCATTGCATAGAAAGCCTCGTGAGGTAGCTCTTCTTTGGCGAAATAAACAAAAAGCCCGCAACCATAAATACAAAAATGAAGCCAAGCTAACGCCGAGCACTGGGAGTGTTAGCTCGAAAGATTATAGAACAGAAGATCCCATAGACCTAGACGACATACGAGACAACGCTGACATCATACCGAATCAACGGAGTAAGGGTATGAATAACACCGACAGCACAGTCAGCTTTACATCTAGAGTATATTATGTAACTTACGGTATGCATGAACCTCGCCGGCCCTTAAACAACTCACGCTTCACCAAACTTCATACAGCCTATACGAAGCTCACAAAAATCGACACCCTACTTCGAGACCCCAACACAATACCAATAATCCTTCCAGAACATAGTGTCGCACCCAGCCCCGTCGCTTCCCAGGACCGCATTCCAAGCAAACAGCTGACCCGTCGTGATGCCGTTCCTCTGCGCAAACAGAGAACAATAGTCTCCATCCTTCGCCTGCGCGAACTTGTTACAGTTACTAACGGCATTGTTGTCTTGATGCGGGTCGGGTGCCGTGCTGCCGGTCGGCGTTGGCGTTGGCGTGGCGGTGGTGGTGACCCTCGTAGTAGAGATCGAATCCGTCGTGCCGACGCAGTACGCGTAGCCGAGCCAGAAACCAACCGCGCAGTCCTCCGAGACGCTCGGGTTCCACGCCAGGAACTGCCCCGACGTGATGAAGAATGCGTTCTCTACGCTCGGGCAGGAGTCGCCGTCTATACCATAGAGGCTCCGAGTCAGACGGTGAAACCAGAGAGAACAGAAAGCCCGACGGGGAAGAGCTTACCTTTTACGGTATACCACTTTACGCAATTCGAAGGCTGTCCCGTCTGCGTTGGCGCTCCGGGGCCGTTCGTTGGCGTGGGCGTCGTTGTCGACGGCGTCGAGCTCGGGTCACTGGACCCGGGGATTGCGACGCAATACTGATAGCCTGTCACGAGGTTCAGATTTCACATCGTCGAAAATACTGCAGTAACCCCCCGTCTTCGAGACTTACCGACCCATAGATTCCCACAGTCCGGCCCAACTGCCGGATTCCACTTATAGAACTGGGCGATGGTGATGTTGTAGAACATGAGGATATTTTGGCAGGTATATCCCGATCCTTCAAAGACATCGACATACTCGGTGCAGTCAGACGTGGTGTTGTCCTAGCGACAAATCTGTTAGTGAGCTCTGTTATTGACGACATGACGGCGTTGCTTCCACTCCTATTTGGTGCAGCTTACCCTGATGGGAGAGCCCCCCCCTGTGCCCTCGATCACAGGCGCGACGTCGCCTTCCCAGTACCTCCCACAGTACCTCTGTCCGTCAATAAAAGTGCAAGTCGGAAGACTAGTGTTCCCAAGTGCTACATAGCGTCAGCATTCGAATCCGAGCGAGAGGACTGAAAGGGAAGGGGGGGGGTCGACCACTCCTGACACAGGGATGAACCAAGAGGACAGCTTACAAGGATTCCAGACACTGAGGTCCTCGAGTGAGACCATGAAGACAAAAGCAGCCAAGTCGCAGTCGGATTGGTACAAGCTACCCTCTGTCACTTTGCCGATATATGAGGACGCCTTGAAGTACTGGAAGCAATCTGTCCTCGTGTCTGTTGCCAAGGGTAGTTCGGTGGTGGTCGCCGATGGCGTGCTGGGTGTTGTATACGTGACCTCGGGCCATCTCGTGGCTGGATCTCCGTTCAAGCTCGTGATGGTCGCTGTGTAGCTGACGTATCCGGGCCTCCCGCTATAGGTGTTGACTGAAGACAAAAGTGATTAGGTATGCATGCCATGGACGAACGGCATTCACGTACTTACTGTCGCCAACAGCTTGCACGCAATAGCTCTCTTCCGCAAAGAGGTTCGTGCAATTCTCGTTAATGGCTGGGTTGAGAAAGACAAAATCCGGCAATGTGATGCCAAACTTCAAGATGACGAGGTTGCAGTAGTCTCCCTTCTCGACGCGGTAATAGAGCCCGCAGTCCGTGTTCGTATCGGCTGCGACGTCGGTGGGTACAGGCGCCGGGGTAGTCGCAGTGCTTGGGGCGAGGCTTGTATGCGGCGGCGCGACGTAGGGTGTTCCAGGGCTGCCGATGCACAATTGGTCGCCTACCATGCCATCTATATTGTAGCAACCAGCATCGATGTTCTGTGCTTACTTGTCAGCGAAGGGCTCGACGAGCAACACTCGAACAGGGGGCCTCTACCGGATTCCATGCCCTGAACTGAGCCTCTGTCACGTTGTGTGCCCGCGATACAGATTCGCAAGTATCATTGGCCATGACGGTGTATACCTCACACCTGTTCACTAGACACAGGCTTCCCGACTTGGGGAAATCCGCACATCCGCTCTTGAGTTGATTGTCTTGCAACAACCATGAGGTGCTGATGCCCTGAGACTCGGCAATCGAATGACAATTATCTGAGTCGCGAATCTCATATGTCTTACCAGCGCATGTTGGCGTCGCTTCGACTCCTGTGCTCGTCGGCCTAGTTCCAATCGTGTGAGTGTTCTGATTTCATATCTTGATAAATTCAATACACTTACGTCCATACAGTCAGGGCCGCGGGTGTGATGTCCATGCCTTTGATGCCGCAGCTTGATGTTTTCGACTGATAGATCGACTGAGACCATATCATCGGTCCGTCATAGTATGGCGAGCCAGCCTGGAACTGAAGGTTCTTGACCAGACAAAGGTCGCACGAGTCTGTGACGTTTACATCCCCGAACTGCCCACTTGCAGGGGCTTCAGAGCTTGTCAGCAATACAAGACAGATAGCGGATCATCTCTAACTCACCGTTCGCCATTGTGGCATTAGGATCGAGGAATGAAGCGTACGAAGCAGCCACATTGTTGCAGAACAGGCCGTCATTCTCCAGACAGGTCAAGTTGAACTGGTATCGCAAAAGCTCAGGGATGACGGCAACGGGCAACGGCTCATCATCGTATCCGGTCCAGACGTCGGCAGAGCACGCCCTATTCACCGCGCTCTGGAAGGCAGCGAGCGAGCTAGCACACACCGTGGTGCAGATCCGCGTCAGTGTGCTCTCAGAGTAGAAGGCTCCGTTGCGCAGCGCAGGTACCACCGGATCGCAGCCGGTGATGTCCGAAATGAGAGCACTCGTACACGCGCTACTAATGTTGGCTGGCAGCGTCGCGTTGGTGTAAAAGCTCATCGCCGTAATAGACGGGAGCAACGAGGCTGTTGCCGCCCATGTGGTGAGGGAAAAGGCACGCATCGTGATAAATCTCCGTTGCGTACACGACTGCTCACTGGAGACCTTGGAGGGAAATCTCGGCCATGACCCAGGGGCTTATGATATGGGAGGTCATTGACAAAAGGGGTCAGAGCGACAGGCAAGAGAGGTCGAGACACAGCCAAAGGAGGTCTTCGTCTGGAGGATCAATGCTGACAATATCCCGTCGCTCGACCAGGAGGCGTGAGGGTGTGCTCATTTCCACCATTTATCGTCATAAGCGCCTTCGAATTGGCTGTCACCGCGGATGGTGACAGCCTCGTCTCGATACGGCCTCATAGCGCTACAAGGGTCCCAGATTAAGACGTAGAAATCATCACAGCCTGTGATCGAGCGACCGAAGTCAGATTTGAGAGCTGACCGATTAGGTCTCGCAACAGGGTTCAGCATGCTATCAGCTTACATTAGAATTTCCCCTAAATCGCTAACAGTTGCCCTCTTGGCACCTTGGCAGGTTCAGCATATTAAGTACGCAAATATTAACTGGCGGTTTCGCGGAAAAGCGCTAACTGCCGACCGTCGACTCAGAGCCTCGATCCCAGGAGACTACCCCTATTCATGCAAGGTGGACAATATTTGCTGACATTGCGGCACGGTCCAGAGTAACACTTTGACTGGTCTAAGTTTCGAAGTTAGCCTCGTCATCTTACCTACGTCCGTTGAGGGCAGAGTCCGAGGAAATTATTTCTAGGATGTGTTGGATGGAAACTAGAGCACCGATTACACGGGCTCGGCTGGTAGGGTTATAAGATGGCTGACGGTAGGCCGCAGCCGAGATTTTCTCAAGATCGTCATGTTCAAGGTGGACTGACCGTCTTTCTCTTCTTGCGACATCGCCCGACAACATGTTTCAAGGCATACTCATTGTTCTTATTTCATATTCGTTAGTCCTATCTTCAGCCTTGCCTCAACACGATGGCACAGCTGAAGTGAAGCAAACGGCACAGTTCTGTAGGAGCGAAACTTCAAGGTCATGACGCCGACCCACAGTGATAGGTTTTCTCTGCTGACACCGTCTTAGTCCGTTTGACTACTCCGCGAAGGAGAGGCGAGGCGCCGATGAGCTGGTGTGCGCAAGTCCTAGGCACTCCATACTTGCCCGACAGAAGTTCGAGCAAGACGACTACTCTTGTTCCGAGTCCAAGCCTTGCTCCAACGGTGTGTTCTAAGTTCTTGCCATATACTCCTCGGAAGGCCACGACATGTGTAGCAGAACTGACGAAGATTCTAGGCGCATGCTGTTCTAAGAAAACCGGCTATTGCAACTACGGCCCGGAAGCCTGTGGCACCAATGGCCAATCGCCAAATGACGTGTGCTGGAGTAACTGTGATGCGAAAGCAGAGTGTGGAAGATACGCCGCGAAGGCTGGACAGGAGTGCCCCTTGAACGTGTAAGTTCTAGACCACATATACATCCCTGATGTCAAGGCTATGGCACTGACACCCAGTCAGCTGCTGCAGTCAGTTCGGTTTCTGCGGGCTATCCCGAGAGTTCTGCAAGGTCACCGATGACAAGGAGACATCGTGTCAAAGCAACTGTGACCAGCCGGGCTCGGGGTCATCTGGTGGCGATGTGCAGAAGCGTATTATCGGATACTACGAGGCCTGGGTCGCACAGAGAAAATGCAACGGCATGGTGAGTCTCCTTTTGGCACAGATATTTCAGGAAGAATGACCTGACATCTATATTTAGTCCATTAGCCAGATACCCGTCAATGCCCTTACCCACTTGCACTTCGCTTTCGCATATATCGTGCCGGGAAGCTATGAGGTTGTTCCTATGGACGGCGTCGATGAGGCTCTACTCTCAGAGTTCACAGGGGTCAAAAGCAAGAATCCCGGACTCAAAGCCATCATCTCCATTGGTGGTTGGACCTTTAGCGACAACGGTACTGCCACTCAACCTTTGTTTGGCGAGATTGTGAGCAATACTGGCAATAGGAAGAAATTCATCTCGAATCTCCTCTCTTTCATGCGGCAGTACGCATTCGATGGTGTCGATTTTGATTGGGGTGAGTCAGAAACCAGAAGCCAGAAAGAAAGTCGACGTGGGCAAGTACTAACACGATACTGTGTCGGATAGAGTATCCCGGGGCGACTGACCGAGGAGGTCAGAAGGAGGACGGGGCCAACTTTGTTACGCTGCTCAAGGAACTCCGACAGGCTTTCGACGATGAACCTGGAGAGTACTCAATCGCTTTTACGGCGCCGACGAGCTACTGGTATCTCCGCAATTTCGACCTGTCCGCTGTTGACCATGTCGACTGGATCAATATCATGAGCTACGATCTTCACGGCGTTTGGGACGCTCAGAACCCCATCGGAAACAACGTTCTTGCCCACACCAACATTACCGAGATCAAGCTCGCGCTCGATCTGCTCTGGAGGAACGAGATTCCAGCATCTAAGATCAATCTCGGTCTCGGTTTCTATGGCAGATCGTTTCAGTTGTCGGACCCGTCCTGTACCAAGCCTGGCTGCCAGTTCAAAGGCGGCGCCTCTCCGGGGCCATGCACAGCTAACTCAGGCACTCTTGCATACTTTGAGATTATGGACCTCATTGACGAGAAAAACCTCAAACCCTACTACGACAAGGACGCTCAGGCCAAGTATATTGTATGGGACAATGACCAGTGGGTATCGTACGACGATGAAGACACCTTCAAGGCCAAGATCGACTTCGCCAACAAGCTCGGGCTGGGTGGACTCCTGATTTGGTCAATTGACCAGGACACGCAGAAGCTCGACGCTCTAAAGGCCGTGCTGGGTAACAAGGGCATCGATGCTTTCAAAAATACGGCGAAAGACACGGCATACTGGCAGGGCATCGCCGCAGCAGACTGCTACGTCACTGACTGCGGCGGCAAATGCAAGGCGGGCTTCCTCCCCATCGAGACGCAGCCTTGTGGTTCGGCCACTCCCGTATTCCGTCACTCGTCGAAAGATGACTCGACCCTGTGCTGCCCCATCGGTGCCGCCCCCAAGGGCGAGGACTGCACCTGGCGTGGCTCGGCGCCGTCTTGCAACGGCCACTGTGAGAACAACGAGGTGGCCGTCGAGCTCAATCGCTGGGGAGATGGCAAGTACTGTGAAGATGGCAACAAGGCGTACTGCTGCAAGAACGAGGGTGTCGAGAACACATGCTACTGGACCGGCGTCGGCTCCAATTGCAACTCGGGTGACCTCCCACTCACCTTTGCGGGCACCTTTTTGGAGACAATCGCTGATATTGCGTCATTCGGAGGTCTCTTCGGCCAAGTTCTGGCGGATGCGCTGGACGGTCTTGATATGGACCTTCGGAGGCTATACTGTTGCTCTCCCGATATGCTAAAGCAATGGGAGAACTGCGGATGGCACGGCAAGCCCGGAAGCTGTTTCGATAACCATTGCGACATTGGCCATCAGGTCCAGCTGACGCAGAGCGACTATGGAGCCGGCGAAAGCTGTGCGCCGCGCCTCGAACGGACGCGAGTGTTCTGTTGCGATCCTCCCAAGGGCAAGAGCCCGTTCTTGCCTGTGCCGCTCGACTACCTATTCCCCAATCCTCCCACCGGTGACTCAGTCGATACAGACTTCGATCTCATGATAGACGACACGTGGGGCTCCGGCAGCGATAAGACGGCTGAGGACAATGACCCTGACGAGGCATCATTCGGGTTCTGGGTTATGACGAGCCCCGAGGAGATCCAGACGTCTCTAGACAAACGAGACGGCTCTCACTGGGAGCTCTATAACTGCCATGATGCTGAGAGCGAAGAGGCTCAAACCGTCCAGATGGTCTGCATGGATTTGTCCAAGACCAGCAACTGCCACAAAATCGGCCTCGGACATGGTGTTCCGGGCACGATTCTCGAAATGCCAAAGGGTCAGGGATGTGGCCCGTCCAAGTACGCCGTCGCAGTATCTATGGAGCCGTCTAAGAATCAGACGTTGCCTACCCATCTCAGAAAGAGAGTTTTGGACGGGCTCCCCGTTGTATATGATCTGACCTTTGATTATGACTGGAAGAGGGTTCCTCGTGATCTTGGAGACACCCAAGTCAGGGTTGACTACAGCAATGAAGTGGTGAGTGACGACCATTGCCCTGCCTCTTTTTCTTGGATTAGAGAGATTGGGCCCAGAGCTAACTCGCTCATAGGGGTACTGGGACAGCATCGTGGACAAGGCAGCCAGTAAGAAAAGGAAGCGAAGTCTTGATGAGATGAAGGGTAACCACCGGAGATGGCTCGAGGAAGAATGGCGAGACGACCTCCACTTCGGCGGTCTGAGCACGGAAGAGTTCCACAAGAGATGGGTAAGCACCTCACTATTATCGGCCCGTATGCCATTTGCGTGTCTGCATACTGACAGCTCCGATAGTTCGGCTCGGACGTCATAGACTGGCTTCGAGGTCTCCTCAACGTCAACATCAAGCCGACATTCCACCATGACTACGAGGACTCAGTCACCGCCATCATCATACAGGACCGCTGGGACTGCATGCCCAACGCGTACACGAAGCTACACGCTAGCCTAGAGGCCAAGGCAGTGGCCGACATCAAGATCTCATCGTCGTTCGGCATGACCATCATGTTCAACCTAGGCGACAAGCTGGACTTGAGCAAGTCGTACGTCTTCCTGCAGACGTCAGGCGAGGTCTCAGCCATTTTCACCGTAGATGCCATTGCCAAGGCCGATTTCGATAGTAAAGAATTTCCGCTCGCGACGCTGCCATTCCCAGGCGCATCCTTCTCCATCCCGAAGCTCTTGGATGTCGGCCCTAAGTTCGTACTGAATGCACAGGCTGAGGCCTCGATCCAGCTTGCCGGCCATCTCGAGACCAAGGTCGAGGTAGCGAGCTGGGATTTCCGCCAAACGTACCCGCAGCAGACGAGCGAGTTCGACCCTAAGCCACTCAACGACCCGCAGCGCGACTTTGGCACCAAGGGGCTGCAGCAGCCGATTTTCAACCTGACCGTCGTGGCAGAAGGGCAGCTTACAGCGTATCTGCGGCCAACACTGAGTTTCGGCATTGAGTTCGATAAGAGATGGGACGTGCCCAAGTGCACGGCCGAGCTGGTGGCCGAGGGCTGGGTCCGCGGACGGGCCAAGGCCAACATCCTCGGCGGCGACGCGACGACCTGCCCGTTCATGTACGGCCTCGATGCAGGCGCCATGCTCATAGCGCGCGCGGATGTGCCGCCACAGTTCGACTGGAATGCAAAGCCTATGACATTCTTTCCCATTGAGAAGAACATCATCCCCGGCGACGGGTCGGACTGGAAGTGCGTAGGTGTCGCGGCGTCTCGCATGTCTATCGACGGCCGCGCCGAGTACCTTGGAATCGACGCGGGCGAGATGGAGCGAGAGTATGGGCTCTTGCCTCCGGACTCTCATTTTGTCAGCTCGGAGTCATCGCTCATTAAGCGTGGGCTTACTTATGGCCCTTTCTTCAAGATCCCCAGCATCGGCAAGTTGTGTCCCATGATTGGCGGGGCCCAATCGACAGCCTGCAACGATATCAAAGGGTGGACAGAAGATCAGCTCAACGACCCTACTCTGGACATGAAGAAGAGGTCCGTTAGTGGTGGCCACGAGACATTGTCTCTGACTGACCGTGGTGAAATCCCCTTCTCGGGCGATGAAGACGCCGGTAACTTTGTCAACGAAACCGCTCATGTAGGCGGTACGTATCATCTGTTTGAAAAGCGTGGGAAAGCTGAGATATACACCCTTTGCGATGACGACGCGAAGATGCCGTACAAGGTGCTGGCGTATCCCTCTGGCACGACGCGGTACGATAATCAGGACTGGAGCACCTGCAATAACTTCAACCTTGTGACGGGTATAGCAGAACAAAATGGCCACAAATATGTCGACGAACATATCCTCGAGGTGAGTAGCCCCGGTGAAAGATGCCCCGTCAGCCACCAAGGGTAGACGGCATACGGACATAAAAGGTTGTGGCTGACTCGTTTCTAACACCACCGCAGCGCCAAATGTTGAAGATATTCGCCGAAAGAGCCCTTAAGTTTCAGCCCGACCAAGTTGGTGGCAGAGGCACCAAGTGCAAGTATCTGAACTTCTACTGGGGCGGTACCCGTGGCTACATCCAAGGCGTGCGAGCGTGGGATTATGTGGCGCAGGGCTTCCCAAACAACAAGGCCCACGGGGATGAGATGGTGATCCTGGAAGAGGAGATAAACTTAAGCAAGGAACGCGTGAGTAGTCGAACATTTCTCGTGTCCCATTCCCCTCTCGTTGTTGTTCTCGAGTGTTGGTGTCTCAAGTGCTGATGACAACTGGGAACAGGCGTTCAAGAGCGGCGTGGCCGTGAACGACGTGACGAAGATGACAAACTACGTCCAGAGCTTCGACAATGTCAACATCGCCATTAAGAACCTGAAAGACGCTTTGCTGGCAGTGAAATACATGAGAGACGCGACCATCAACGGGCACTACTTGACGCAGGGCATCCGCATCGGGCAGCAATTCGCTAGCGCCGAAATGATGATGCAGAACAATTGGATGGGCACGCCAACGCCGTATACGCCCATCAACCTGCAGGGCTTGTGGCTGCAGTTCATGCGTGACTACACGAACGAGGTTATTGGCAAGTTTGAAGACTTCCTGAACCTCTGGAGCGGCCATCTCGTGCCGTGGCTGCCGGCGCAGGGGGCTCAGCAGACGCCAGACCAGATGACGCTGACAGGCAAGATCACTGCCATTCGCACCGAGATTGACGCGGTTACGGCGGCTGGGCTGTTTCCTAACCCGTTCTAGTTCTGGTGATTGTGAAGGTGGTAATGATTGATAAATCGGTGATATATAGCGAAAGGAGGCCTGATGGGCGAATTCCAGGATTAGAGCAGAAGAGAAGAAAAGGTCTACCAGGTAGGTACATGTAATTTAGGATGATAGAGGGGATATTTGGATAATGCGTCACCGGTGAGATGCCCCTTTTGAGCATCAAAAGGGGCATACAGAATGTGCTGTAAAGTAGGTACCTAACTTATAGAAACGAGCTAGTTCAAGATGAGATGCTGCATCGATGATGGTCCCTTTATTAGGTAGTACGGCTATACGCTCTTGCCGTCTGGCCTGTCGCTATATATGTGGCTTCCCAACTCCAACATCGGATGCATACAGTGCAGACCTCCAGTGCTGGTCAATGTTCATACGGTACCACTGGTCTGCCCAACCCTCAGAGGCTCAGTTGTCTGTCCTGTCTTACAGACCTACATCATGCATGATGCATCCAGCTCCGGTATTTCAATTCCCAACACCATTACCTACCTTGACATAAACGCACCTAAACTTGGTCCTGTTCAATTTTCAACTCCTTTTGTCACATCGCGTTTGTCTTTGAATGCGCGATTGCATTTCATCATTGTTGCTCACCATGAACGACATGAGCAACGAGATCCTGGACCTCCTCATTGACCACCTGAGCGAAGTGGCGCCAGCCTTAGCACCATACGCGACCGTTTCGCCGTCCTGGAGGATAGCGGTGGAGAGACGGCTCTTTGCGAAAATCAAAATCACCAGCGATGAGCTTGCGCGCTTCGAACACATGTTCACAACAAGACAACGGCGGCGCACGATGCTCCGCAAACTGCACTATGACGCCCTGCTGCCAATATACGGCGCGCATGCTATCAGCGTGACCGAGAGTCGCGACGATCACCTCGCCAACAGCTCTGCACTCAGCGGCGCCGTGCGCGCCCTCTTCTCCGCGCTGCACAAGTGGGGGGAGCGGGAGGGAGGGCGAGGGCTTGATCTCACGCTGGACATCTACTCTCCCATGGACCACGGACATCGGCCTAGTGGTATAGGCTACGGAATCGGCCCAGCCAGGAGGGCCGGGCGGTACTTAAAACTAGACCTCGGCGAGGATAAGGAGAGCCTACTATCTGTGCCGCTGATCACCAAGTTCGCGCTGCCGCACAATTTCGGACGTCCCGTCATCCCGTCGGTCGCGATGCAGCTGCTGAGCGTCATGCCGAATGTCGAGTCGGCTGAGATAGAGCTGCTGGAGCCGCCGATGATAAAGCCTTCCCTGCGCCTGCATCACCGGTTCCTGCTTGCCGACAGACTTAACAGTCTCGACCTCTCGAGGCTGGAGCGCCTGATTCTTCACTGCGAGACAAGTCCGACTCCGTTGAACCACAGTTTTAGATGCTGGGACGCGCTGGGGGACACACCTGATAAGCTGAATCTGGCGCTGCGCCGGTTGTCACAGGAGAGTCCGCTGCTGAGGGAAATGAAAATCTCGGGCCTGGCCATCTCGCCTGAACTCTTCGATAATGACGCGACCTGGTTGAGCCTCCAACGTCTGGACATAACTGCTAACCTTATTGCGCCGAGCGGGGAGTGGTATTACACTGGAGAGCCTGAGGATGCTGAGCTCGACGATACGGGCCGCCAGATGATCTCGAGGCTGGAAACGCTGACGGCAGGCGAGCTGGAGGATCCGGCGCCCGAAGACTTCGACTACACCGAGACTTACAGCCAGATATGGGTTGACGCTGACGAGGAGATGTTGAAGGGCGAGCGGCCGTCGTACGAGTGGCGCACCCGGCCGGACCCTCAAACTTTCGACTCACTTATACGCGCTATGGCGGACGCGGCGACGGGGAGGATGCCCCGGCTTCGGCGCCTCGGCTTCCAGATGGGCATGGATATGAGTGAGCCTATCGGCGTGACGGTCGAGTGTCTCGAGGCTGGGGAGAGCAGCGTCGACCCGCCGGACTTGAAGGAGGAGGCAGATGAGGAGACGAGCGTTAGGAGGTGGAAGGTGTGGACGGGAATTGCGGCAAGTTGGGATGTTCCTGGGGAGGTAGCTGAGGCTTGGAGGCGGTGGGTTGGGGACGGGGGCAAGGTGATTGTGGGGAGTTGGCCGAGTTTTTAAGGATGCTGCGCCGCGAGATGATCGGAGCTTAGTAACATGAGAGATTACAAGTGCGCAGTGATAAACATTAGGAAAACTACTACCTTGGTGGCGAATTTTGTGGTGGTCTTGAGCTTAGAGCCGGCTCGCGATAGACTTACTGACCTTGAATACAATGGGGCAACCAGAGCGCCCCTGAAGAAAAGGAACGCGTGGACCTAGAAGTTACTCGAACAGGCACACAGCTCTATGGTCAATGATGAATGAGGGGAAAGCTGAGATTGCAACGTATTTAAGAGTGCCTCGGTACTTGGTAGCGTCAAACATCCTAGACTTAACCATACACTCAACTAACAAATTTGCAAAGCCGTAACCATGCGGCTCTTTGTTCGTAATGCCTTCATCAGAGATTACCAATATTTAGAGGCCATCTTGCGGTCCCTGTCGGTGATGAATTCTTCTGGCATTCCATGTCTGCTGTTCAAGTGCCTGTTGGTCACATATGCGAGGTTGTCTGCCGTGCTAGCCTCGATATACGGTATGAGCATACTTGCTTCGTCGATTTGTCAACTATAACCAGAATACCCCGAAAGATGATTGGTGATGGTAATAGTAGCTAGCAGCGGAAGAAGAGACAAGGAGCCCCGTTGGAGAAGGTTGTTAGCTTCTGCAACAATCATATCGAATGCCGCCACGTTCAGCTTCTCTGCCCCTTTGGAGAAACGATCCTCTGAGATGGATACGGTACGACATGTGACAACTATAGAATATATGCTACTGAAGGAACCACCGACCATACCAGACATGCAGTCGCATTGCTTATGCTCGTGAAGCTTTGCGGCAGACTTAATTACATCGAGTGTTCATCCACCTTATACAAAGCGGACTCCCTCAATTACAGTAATTTCGCCATTGCGTTCCTTCATCAAACATATGTCCGCAGTAGTCGTTGGGAATGAGCATCTTTGGGGTCAGATATGCTGGCTCCTCGGTGAAATTGACGCCGAATTCATTGTGTCACGAACCCCGTATATGGCAGGTATAGACTCTTGTTGTTGCACGAGGAATCTCAAGGCTACGTGAGGCTAACCTAGATACATATACAGTAGTCTCTTTGTCTCCATGCCTTGTGACACATTGACCCAGCCATTGATAGTGTAGTTTTGGAGATGCACTGCAGATACTTTTGAGAGCGAGCTTGGACATCGAGCCGACTCGCTGATTCTGTTCGTCTTGATTACACTAAACCGGGGAAATAGATGGGCACATCAGGGAGGACGGTATCCTTGGCCTAAAGAAGATGACTTAATAGTCACTGGCCTCGTGGTTCTATGTTTATACTCATGGAAATTGTTCTTAACTCCTACTCTCACAACTATACAAGTCCCAAACTGATCGACTTCGCTAATTATGAGGGGCCTTTCAGCTGCTTTGCAGGTTTCTTACACTTTTTGTATACAAATATTAAAGTGTTGGTGTAGAAGCCTTAAGGACTAAAAGTTCTAGTATTTAAAAATAGATGTCTTTTATTACACTCACTTTATAACATAATAACCAACACGTTTACCTTAACCATTAAGCCATTACATATAGAATGGCGCTAGCCGTAGTACAGCGCCATTACTATAATAAAATAAAAGCTTAATAGCTTTAAAAAAAAAAAAAAACAGAGCCATTATACCGTTATACTACTACACTAGTTTTAAATCAAAGTGTTAGTCTCCACTTAAAATTTACATATAACGTATACTTAAATTTTAGTTATATATTAACATTTATTTTTTTTAACTAAAATATTATATAAATTAATAATAATTAAAGTAGTTTAAACCTGTTTTTAGTGTTTTATATATAAAAATACCTCGTAAAACTTTAAAAAACATACCTAACACTTTAAAAGCTTTAAAAATTATAAATTTACTATTAAACCTTAATAAACTATACTTATATGTTTTAACGTAATTTTATTTATTAAAACATAAATAATAATATTAACTTATTATAGTTACTACTAAAACCACTTATAATATTGCCACTTATATTTGTTTATTTTTCTTTACTATTATTATTACTGCTATTATTACTTACGCTTTTCCCGGGGTTGTATTATTTGTTAAAATTAATATTACATAAAGAAAACTAGTTAAGTTGTTTTTATTAACGCTTACTTAACTATATAAAATCTACATTTATTATTATATGTTTTAATAACTCTACTAATAAAAAAATCGAAATATTACTACAAAAAATACCTCTAAAAAATAAAAAACATACTTTTAAAACTAAAGCTAATACTATAGGTTTATTTATTAAAAACATTAATAAACAGAACACCTCTTTATATAAAGCTGTTACAGCTAGGCAAGCTACTAATACTACATAAAATAACAGATTAAAAGCTACACCTAAACTAAAAACACCGCTAAAAAAAACAACTACACTACAGCAGCCGCGTAAACAACCTGTTATAATTAATACTAACATCTCCTCTACTACTACTACTACTAATATAAAAACAACAAATATTTTTAATAATAATAAACGCAAGCTTTTAAAAAACTTATTTAAAGCAGCTATTTAAAACCTTATACTTATTTAAGACCTTATACTTATTAAAATATTAAACAAGCCTAGCTTTTCTTTATAACTTTTATTAAAATTATTCTTATTTAAAATTAATCTTTTAACCACTATTTAACTTATAATAAATAATAAAGTTTTATAAAATATACTTTATAATAAACACCGGGTTATTATTACTACTAACTTAATTAATTTATTAAGTTATATTAACTAGTATATATATAATAATAAAAAACATAAAATAATTATTATAATATATTAACATATTATAAATAACCTTTAAAACATATATACGTTTACTTTTTAATATATAAAAATTAAAATAAATAAACAAGCTATAAAATAAAACATTATATATATAACTATATTATACCTATCGCTTATTAATTTATTTAAATATTTTAATATTAATAATATTTTAAAAATAATTAAAGCTTTAAAACTGATTTTTATTATATTATTATATATATACAAGCTTAAAAACACTATAAAAAACAGTCCTAAAACACCTGCTAATATAAAAAAAAAAATACCAAAATAAGTATTATATTTTATAAATATACTATTATATACTTTTTAAAATAATATATATTTACTATAAAACTATTAATTTTAACAGCGTTTTAATAAGTTTTTTAACAGCTTAAATAACATATAATAATATAATTATAATTGTTTATTATTATTAAAACTATAATATATACTTTTTTATACTTATAAATAACTATTAAAAAACTTATTAAAACATTGTTAAAATTAATAGTTTTTTAATAAATATAAACACTTACTTACTTAAAACTTAAAGTATTTAACTTTAACTTAAATAATAAAAAACTATTATATTATATATATTTTAATAATTTATTTTATTATTTTCAACATTAACACTACGTATACCTTGCGATTTTACTATTAAACAGCTTTTTTTATTTATTAAAATTAATAATTTTTTCGTAAAAAAATAAATCTCGCTTTTTTAACTATTTAATCTACTACTATTTATATATAAAAAACTATTTATACTTTATTATAAATTAATACTATAAATTATACTACTTATTAAAAACAATAAAAAGTAAAAAAACTAGTTTAAGTTTTATTAATTTATATTATTATTTAATTTTATATTAAAACTTATAAATATAAGCAGTAGCTATAAAAAAAAACAAAGCTACTTATAAAATATTACCGCTTATAGTACTAGATTATCTATAGTTATTCCATAAAGCTTAAAAAACAAGCTATTTTAATATAAAAAAATAACATAAAGCTTTTATAAATT
>MU384075.1:0-44556 GCA_022495065.1 Xylaria telfairii | reverse complement strand
AAGTTTTTAAAGTTTATTAATATATTAATAAATTTAAACTTTATTATAATAAATTATAAATTATTATTAATTATTATTTAAAAAATATTTATAAGTTATAAAGTTTAAAAAAAATATAATTATTAAATAAATATAATAAAATTAATTTATTTTTAACTTATAATAATAATAAATATTTTATAAAAAACTTATAATATATAAGTAAAATAATATTTAAAAATAATTAAAAATATTTAAAAATATTAATTATATAAAAAAATATATAATTAGTTAACAAGCTAGTAAAAAACTATATAAATAATATTTTATATTAAAAATATTAAAAAATAGTTTAGTAATAATTAAAATAATTATTTTAAAAAAAAAAATAATATAATATTTAATAAAAAATACAAGCAGCTTTATTTAATAACAACAGTTACTTAAAAATATATATTTTTATACCATGACTTAACTTATTATAATTAAATATATAAGTATATAACCACTTAACTAAAGTCCCTGACTTTTTATTATAATATAACTAACCACCCTTAGTATAAATCTATTAGCTTTAACTAATAATTATAACAGGCCACGGATCTAGTATTAAGTGGAAGCAGGCATACTACCCCCTAGGGGTCCTTATTATACTCTTAAATAAATATTATTCCAAGCTTTATATAAGCTAACCAGGGGGGTCGCAGGCCCTGGGGTCGCGGGCCACCTACACCCAAAAACACCTACAGCCACTTAAAACAGCATAAATCAGTCAATTCGATCGCAATCGCCTACTTTTTAGTGTTTTAAATTAAAATACACTTTTTTACTTCCGATAAATCTTTTATTTAGGTCTCTGCCGGCCTGTTTTTATCGGTAAGCACCTAGCAATCGGCTGCCTCGTTTTTAAAAACTACTCTATTACGCAACTTTTGTTTAGCTCTACGTATATCCGCTATACGTACAAAGCGCTTTCTAGGTGCGATTTTAACCTTTTAGCGATAGTTTTTAATGTTTTAAGCTACTTTTGCTTTTAAGGTCTTAATTTTAGCTTTAAAAAACACAATTTAATTAATTATTTAATTTAAAGCTTTTATAATTTTTTATATTAATAATTTTAAAATTAGTTTATTAAACTTAATATATAATTTTATAATTTTATAAATAGTTTTTTAAAAATTTTAATTATTTAAAAATATAATAAATTATATTTTAGTTTATTTAATAATAAAATTTAATATTTTAAATTAGTTTTTTATAGCAGGGTTTATTTAAAACCCCTAGGTTATATTTTTTTTTTTAATATTATAAATTATAATAATAATAGTATTTTTTAATTATATAGCTAGATCTTAAATATTTTTTAAGCGTTTTTAATATTTTTAAGTATTAAAATATTAATTTAAACTTAGCGATATATTTTTAAAACTTTTTTTTTTAAAAGTTTTATATTAAAACGCCCGCTAAGATTTTTTTTTAAAAAAGTTTTTATTTTTTTTTTTACTAACTTAAATATACCTACGTTTAATAATTAAATAATATAACTATAATATAGTTTATAAAATACTAGTTATATTTTATAAATTAAATAATATTATAAAAATTTATTATTTACATAAAATTTATAATTATTATATATTAAAATTATTTATAAATTAATATATTAAGCTTTTATATAAAAAATAAAAATATTATTTAATTAATTTAATATAATTTAATTAAATATTTATTTATTATATAAAACTTTAAATTTTTAATTATTTTATAAGTTATAATTTTATTTAAAAAATTATTAGTTTTAAATTTTAATATTTTTAAAAATAATTATTAGCAGAAAAGCTTTATTTTTAATTAAAATATATTTTAAAGCAATAATTTAATTATTTTATTTCATATTTTTTTTAAAAATTATATAATTTTTAGTTTTAAAAATTATTTAATAATTATTATTAATATTTTAAACTATTTTAATTTTATTATAATTATAAAAATATTTAATAAAAATTTTTATAAAATTTAAAATATTAAATTAATTAAAAAATAAATTAATATTAATAACTGTAGCGTTATTAACTTTTAAATAATTAATAATTTTAATTTTTATTAATATAACCTTTAAATTTCTTGTTATAAAATAAATATATTAATTACAATTAATCGAACAATCGCTGTTATTTACGTAGATTATATATTAAGCTATTATTTTAAATTTAATAAAAAAAAATATAAAACTTAAAACAGCTTAGTTAATTGTTTAACGTAATAACTAACTTTTTAGCTATAAAAACAAGGTTTAAAAGTTATAATTTATTTTTTTTTTAATTAGAATATTTTTTAAACAGCATTATATAACTAATCGCGAAGTTTTTTATTTAATAGCTGCTGTTTATACTGCTATACTAAGCTTTATATCGCAAATAACAGCTTTTTAGCAGTAGAGGTTAAATTATAAAAACATAATAATAAAACTAAAGAAAAAAAGAATTTAATAAATATAAAAAGGTGATAAATAATAAAGAATTAGTTAAGAAATCGCAAAAAAACGAAAGGAGTTTTTATAAACAAAAAATAAGTGGCTAGGTAGCCCGCGACCCTAGGGCCCGTGACCCCCCTGGTTAGCTTAAGCCCTTGTGATAGTAGGTCGCTGACATTATAATAGTTGCATTCCTATAATATGTTCGAAATAGTAAAACGAGCACTACTGCACAACCTTTAAACCCTATCATTATTTATTAAATAAGAAACCTTTAAAAAAACAGTAATAAACAAAAAAAAGGCTAAAATAAACATAGAAAAGATAATAATCTAAATAGTTTTAAATTAGTTATGTTAAATGGCTAGTGATAAATAAATAAAATGTCTGTGACAAATATAACCATAGTGTGTAGGTTTAACAACATCTATAAATACAAAGTGAATTAATTAATATTCATAATAAATTGCTAGTGCTTCATGGATCATTATTTTGTGATATTAAGGTGATACTTTAAAACTATTATATACTGTCACGAACTAAGTATACAGTAAGCAATAAACTCTTGTTGTTGCACAAAAGATCTTAAAGCTACGTAAAGCTAACTTAAATATATATACAAAAGTCTCTTTATCTCCATGCCTTATAACATATAGTTTTAATAATAGCTCTATTAACATCTTCTATAAGATATTCAAGCGATTGTATAACGTAGCTAAGAACTTTGTGTTTAAATAGCTAAGAAATTATTATATAATATGTAAAATGGGGGTTTTGTTACCTATTACTATATATGGTCGACCCCCTGCGCCTAGAATTACCATCGACTTCCGGATGGGTGGCACACGCATGCGTACCGAGTATTTAGGACACCCAATATTACAGTAGTAAGTAGGAGCCCGAATTCGCGAGTGGATTTATATTAAACACCTCCCTCTATATAACATTTATCTCTGAGAAACAACTCCCACTATGGACCGTAAAAACACAGCGTCCCGCCATTCGTGGTGATAAATTACCCCCGTTACAATGCGTTGTTACACGTACAAGTACCATGGGAATAGGATATCATGTATATAATCACATAGCCGATAAGCTATTATCCGGCAAACTACCTAATCTTGTGACACAAGCTGTTACAAAATTAGCAATAGAGGGCAGTGTTGGTAATGCCAGTTAAAGCCTCTTGAGACATAAAAACTGTAGATCGCTCATTTAATTAAAGAAGGAATGAGATATTTATAGCTCTATTAATTGCTTAAAAGAGTATTTTACAACCAGAACATTCTTTTAAGCCCTTGGACACAAGTTATTGTTATTGACATTACACTTCGTGGCCATCCCTTCTCCATTTTAAGGGAACACAACACCTTGAAATTGAAACACCGACGGGTCGCTGCCTTGAACAGAGTATTATAATACTAAATCCCCTGATATACCATAGACCATGTTTTCCTCGGTTGCAGCAATTGCTGTGAAGTTTACGTCGGATAGGCCAGCATTAAACCTCACACTTTGCACTCGTTTTAAACCATGCCTCCAATACTCGCCCGTTATTGTTCCATCTAGTAGCAGCACAATTAAGTAAATGGCGGTAACATCACCAAGCCGCATCAGGGCAAACTAGAGACTAGCAGTAGGTGGTGGAATGGTCCCATCATTTATCCAGACACCGTCTAACAGGTTCAGTCAGTACTGCAGGATGAAATTGGCTTTAATGCAGCAGGATTTAAAGACAAAGAACGATTTAAAAGAACCAATAGCTCACAGAACATAGAGCGAAAGAGAGGGGTTATAAAAAACAAGGGAAATAAGTAGTCTTAATCAACGTTTGAATCTCACTCACCGTAATACCAGGGTGTGTCATGAACCGGGGAATAGGTGAATTTTTTCACTATTCCCGTTGTTGTTGATGACAGGTCTTCGACGATCAAGGTAAGCCGACTCAAAGTAGGAGTAAAAATATCTAGCTCAGGTATCAAAGCTAGAGTCGTACCGAGCACGACGTCTCCTACTAAAGCCGCAACGACTGGATCGTTGTCAGTGCTATTTGCAACCATAATAGAACCATTTTGGCTCTGCCAAGCCAGAATCCACCACCCCGAACTATCGTCAGTATAGCCTCGCTGCCATGCAGCAGCGATTTGTGACCCTGGGAGCGTTGTAAAAACCTCACCCCCGTTGTCATAATACCAGGTATCTGGTGAATTGACGAGGTCGTCTATAAACACACCGACTAGAGTATTGTCTGGTGCTATATAGTGGACGACTAGTTTGTTGGTAAAATTGTCCAAGGAGCAGCAGGCGCTAGCCAGGGGAGTAGATGGAGTTAATGCATTAATGGGATATTGCGTTTGCGAGAATGAATCAGTTAAGTTATTCGTTACCCATGTTCGGTTCTCCGAGTCCCACCTACGCGCAATAATGGCGTTGAAGGGATCCTGAAAGAATACAAATCTATGAGTGGTACCGTCGTATGGATTGGTCCAGTTTGTTACTGAGAGTTTTGATGTTGTACTGACGTGTATATTTGGGGAATTGTTTGACGTGTTTGTTAGCGTGGTGTTTAAGGTGGCAAAATCACCATTCCGTGATTTCGATGCAGATGTTATGCCTCCAGCTACCCCCCCAGCGATCCCGCCGGCAACCAACAACACAACCAAAGCCAACACCCTGTAGAACACTCGTCTTGGCATACCACACTTTCTCTTGGTCAATTGGCCAGATGATGGCGTTCTGGATGTCTGTCCTGGGCCTGCTTCCTTTCCTGCAGTGTGCATTCCGTTTCCGTTGTATTCCCATGGCACTGCTTCTGGCATCGAGCTATCGTTGTGGTTTGGCATTCTCTTGGGTGCGCTAGTATCCATTGGGCCGTACTCATTTGTTCCATATCTACCGTCATGGTCTGACACGATCTGGAGATCGCTAAAGGGTTCCATCGTCATTGTATTATGGCAACTGACAATTATATTGCGAAGGAGAGACTGCTCAGTAGGGTTTCCGACAATGAACTGGGATGCAAAAATTCTCAGTGAGTGAAAATGAATAGGTTGGACTATAATATGCCCTGTTGCTCTCCCGAGAAGCCGCCCCCACGCCTTTGTGGCATACAAAAATTCTCCATCCTTGTCTAATGTGCTGGTAGCCGACATGAAAAAGATTCAGTGGCGTACGCAAATTGCTGATCATTGCTTAATGTGCTGGCTAGCCTATATAAATACAACGCAGTCGCGTCCTGAAACCTAGCTTAACGTTTTGAGTCTTCCTAGACGAACGAATGAGAAACTGGGAGTTACATGGGGGCGATTAGATTCATCGTCCTTTAATATTGGCAACGCCATCCAACGCGTCATCCTCACGTTGTGGCACATCAATATTCACACCCTGGTTGAGCAATACCGTTGCTATTTCGATGTCGCCCAGCTCTGCAGTAGCATGCGCCGTAGTAAGTACCATGTTTCATTAAAACGGCAAGACCGTTCAAATTAGCACCATTGCTAATTAAAAGCTTGATTACCGACAGTAGGTGACGTAGTTTTGGTCCTGGGTTCTTGGCCCGGTATCTTGGAGACTTGTCCTACCATGTAGGTCTTTGGTGGGCAATTAACCTCTGAACCGAGCTGCGCCGGAAGAGATGTGCATGGTTCACCCTCGATGGTCGTGTTCGTTTTCTGCACCGTGACCGGGGTATATGCCGACATCGACTCCTTTGTCGATAATCATTCGTATTTGGCCATCGTAACATCCTTATAGATCAAAACGCCGAACAAGCCGCCGTGAACAATAGGAACACCACTACAAGGGAAATGTTGAATATTGGCAGACCCACGGCAGGCTTGCAGCCTCACGTGGGTAAGTCTCTAGGCTACGGCAGCCATATCAGCGAGCGTCATCTTGTGGCGTAACACAGCGCTCGGTAGCAATCCTTTCTGGTGCAAGTGTGCAAGCCGGCTGACTTGGCCGTGTAGGGGCCCTGCCCATTGGCTAGAAAGTGTAACACCAGTTTTACTGGTGCTTCTTGTTGAGTGTCACGAACCCAGTATACGGTAGATATTAACTCTTGTTGTTGCACGGGGGTCTCAAGGCTACGTGAGGCTATCCTAGATACATATACGAAAGTCCCTTTGTCTTTATACCTTGTGACATTGGGTGGGTCGGAAGATAGCTGCTTCTGTGTCGTATAATTACTTCGATCAGACACTGGTGAATACCGCTCGACTCTGAGATTGTGAGGGGCGTACCTCGAGGCTTGTGTTTAAGGGCTTGGAATAGGGTTCATATTTAGCTAAGAATTCTCTTCGAAGGATCATTGGACTTCCTAATTCATCTACCGATGTAACCTAGCCCTTTACCCCTTATTTATGTACAGCCTTGGGTTCCGTGCCTCTGGCCTAATTACCCTTCCTTGACTGCCTCCAACCCAAGTCCGTAATACGAGTCTCTGTAAGGGCCAGCAGAACTCGTATTTGATGACACCCGATGGCAGAGATCGTGTTTATTGCACGAATCTACCTTTTCTGATAGATTGAACAGAGCCTACTTGCAATATGTAGAAGAAAGGGAATCTTCTCCGAGGCTCTCTGTACTCCTCCTTGACTAGTGTACAGAATTGAGTGGGTCTTAGTCTATCATGTCATATGACGTAACAGTCTCTACGAGTCCCGTGATAATCGGTAACTAATAGTTGCGGCTCCTCGAGGCTGTGTGTCTTGCCGGAAGGCTGGCAGGCGTGGGCACCTGGTTCGGTCCGTGTGACAGCTGGGTTGGAGCAACAAGCACCCGACCTATGAAGTGAATAGACTGCAGATTCTATACCGTTGGCATTACTAGAATAATGTAACAAAAGGAGGTAGAAGCTTCATGAAGATTAAGGGACCTCTCATCTTGTAATTGCCTGCCAAACAACAGCAAACGGCTGCCGGGGTTGAGACAGAGAGCCCACCAGGGTTACTGTTATAATAAAATCTTGAGATCGTATGTTATACCACAACACCTGCTGAACATTATTCCTGGGGAAAGTCGCACGCAACGGAGGGCCACGGTCGTTCTTTTTAACAGATCAACGAAGTTGATGAGTGATCTCAGGTGAAAGAGCGTTTCCGACTACCAAGACCAACCCCTGCGGGAGCTGTTCACTATTCGGCGGTGTTAGCGTCGGTGTTGATGCTAGCGCTGGAGGTAGGCATCAGGTTACTATACAACGCCAACGCTGTGGATGAATTAAACCGATCGACAACCCGGCGGAGTTGATTGCGGTCCTAAGATGGCTGGAGATCTAACCCGGCGACATCGTCTCCACAGCTATACTTCGGCAAAGGGACTGCAGTATTCTTTCTGTCACAAGGCATAGAGACGAAGAGACTCCTGTATATGTATCTATGTTAACCTCGCGTAGCCTTGAGACCCCTCGTGCAACAACAAGAGTCTATTGCCTACCATATAATGGGCCCTGGCTCGTGACACTCTCCAACTCGCCGGGTGCGGGAGAGAACGGAATCACCGAAAATGGATGCCAAGATGCAAGGGAAAAAGAGGAATAGTTGGAGAGGAAATCTGTCTAAGGAAAATGTAGGTGATGTGGCTTTTAAGCCCACAGGCCAGCTAATTACATAAGGCAAGTGCTTCACACTACATACTTTCCTCACAAGGAAAAGACTGTAAACTTAGGCAGTCACACCCCCACATCCACTACGGGGTGGGTGCTAGTGTTAGAGGATTGGTCCCGGAGTGAGTATAAGACCCGTATACATCCAGGAGAGTAGTAGTTAAAGCTTAATAAGGTGATAGATTAATTCTTAAACTACCTAATTCAAGGGAGTTACGGTTATATATATAAGCAAATGCTACTACAGCTACCCTCCGGGTAGGCTGTTACCCATACCCTTAACAGTTGGATTAGGGCGCTGATATTATAGTATTTTAAGTTATGTATTTCTTAGTGGCAGCATTCACTGCTATATATGTGCGTAAGCAACAAAGTAGAGAAGAGCTACCTACTTATTTAGCTGTTCGCTTAAAGATAGCACGTGTGTACTACAGGTCGCTGGCGAAGGTAAAATAGGACTTAATAGAATGTTTTAAACTGATAGAAGATGCAAATATTTGGAAAAAGGAGAACTAGCAGGGAAATCTACTAGAGAAAATAAGTGGAAGGCCCCTAGCGATTTTGTTTACGCTTGCTACTTCTTTTTTCAACTACTGAAAATATTAAGGAAGCGACAGTAATTTTAAACAAGGTAAGGGATAACATCATTAGCTTCTAATGATATCTTGATAAAAAGTACAGGTGTAGAAATAAAGGAAACAGCCTAATTACGGTCCTTTAGGGTGACTAATATAGTGTTTGGATTATCTGCTGTGGGAATTTAAGCAATCTGACACACTAGAATTTGTTTGTTAAACATTAAACGAGGTCCTGTAGAGAAGCAAGCGATGACTAAGTAATAGCCCAAGCGATCTGTAATAATTAGTGGGCGAAAAAGTAACTCAATATTAAAAAATGAGAAAAATGTCCGGGAAAGATAACACAGGAGCTACTTGTTAAAAGTAGTGGAGATATATACGGGTGTAGTAAATAAAAGGTTGTATTTAGGATAAATAAAGGAAAAGAAAGGCCTAAAGGGCCAGGGAACTTATCGGTACTTATATACAAGAGATAAAAGTGTACCTCACTCCTTTATTCTAACATGACTCAACCGTTTAGTGCTTATGTTTAGCGGTCCACATAAGTCAAGTATTACTTTAATTAACTGTCAAATAACTTAACTAATTAAAGCAAAGCAACAATTTTAATTTACTTGCTATAACAAAACAAAGATTTTTATTGCTTGCAAATACTTGTTAAGTTATTTAAGTAAGTGTTCAAGTAATTCTGCTAATTTTCGTTTTATTTTTATAAGGTATATTTAATAAGAAATAATATTTTAATTCATGTTGCGCTGCTTTTATTAATAGCCTTCGCCACACACCTACATACCTCGCCGAGCGTTCGCTCGCTCCCCTCGCCTCCCCTTTAATTTTATGCCCCTACAGGACCCCTATTAAATATTACCTAATTTACTTAGCTTACTTGTTAATTAATTGGCTCAAGTTAAGTAAGCCGACCTCTTAAAACAGTTAAGCAAGCTGATTTTCGGTTTTAAATCAGTTAATAAAAAAAAAGTCGTTTTTTTTGTTTTGTTTTGCTTGTGTTGACCGCTGCTTATGTTAATAAGTATAAAGCCAGCGGTCCACACAAGTCAAGTAATACTGTGATTAACTGCTAAATAACTAAGCACCCTTAGTACAAATCTATTAGTTTTAACCAGTAATTGTAACTGGTCACGGATTCAGTACTAGGTGGGAGCAGGCACAGTACTAGATCCGTGGCCTATTACAATTGGTGGTCAAGGCTAATAGATCTGTACTAAGGGTGGTTTGGTTGCATTAGGACAGAGGGTTGGGGTCCCAGGTCAGGTGGCTATGTACCTACTTATACACCTAATTACAGTGGGCCAAGTAATGCAGGCAACTGTCCCCTTTGAATAGGGCTGCTCGTATTCCCTATGGGTGCCACATATGGGGAAGCAAGGAATCAAGGTCTGGAGGTCTATTCGCCAGCATCTGTCAGTTGTGTAGTATCATGAAAATATTATAATTTGCCGTATCGCGTTCAACGGGAGCACTAGACTGATTGCACTAAGATACAAGGCAGCAGACCTACCTACTGGCCAATATTAGAGGCAGCAGCCGGTGCAAGATCTGCCAAGAACTTCCACAAAACCTTCTCCCTCCATCCCTTCTCCTTCCAACCATTCGCCGAGCGTGGGAAAAAATCGACAATTCCCTGGATTTCCATATCATGAGCAAATATGAAGAACACATTACTCTGTGCGTCTGCCAACTGCGTGTCTTTGATTGTCTGCATCGCCTGGGGAATGTCGACCGCAAGGACAGGATCAAAGAAAGGTTCGTCCGCTCTGCGACCGCGTTGATGGTTCAGTGCATGGAACTGTTCTGCTCCGGGGCAGGCAGAGATTCGAGCTCGCAGAGAGTCAGGAGGGAAGTGGACGTTTTCTGGGATAGGGAGATGAGGGGATGGTCGAATCTCCCCGCCATGATGGCAAACGTCGCCACCCATGAAGATAAAAGTATCCGGGTTGCTAGTTGTGCGGGCGAGGCCAGCGAGGTGTCCGACAGTGTGACCGGGCGTGTGGAGAAGATAGAACGAGCCATCACCAAAGAAATCGTACGCCTGGAACGCCCCAATAGTCGATGATCGAGCTGGGTCAGAAAAGTTGACCTCTCGTAGAGCCCGGCCTCTGTAATAAGTGTAAGCAAGTGCAAATCTCGCGTACTATTATACGACTCACTCGAAATAACGTTCCTCTAATAAAGCATCTGGCCGAGTGGGGTATGCTGGTAGATGTTCGTGTTTGAAACCTGGCCCGACGACTATCTCCGTTGATTGTGGAAAAGTCGTAATATCGCCGATGTGATCGAAATGATGATGGCTGAGCAGAGTCAACGGTGGATATAATTCAAGGACTCAAGATTGAACTGAATTGCTTACCTCCAAATAACGCTACGAATATCCGCAGGGTCTACACCGTTTTCTTTGAGAATATCTGCAACATGTTTGGTCCCGTCGATGGAAACCGGAGCTGACGCTGCATTAAACATCTCTAATATGGCCGGGGGGTATGTGGTAGTGTCTGGTGGTATCGACAGATCAAACAGCACCTTCTCGCCTTTCGAACTCTGAACCAAGAAAGACCACGACGCCAACGGCCGGAATCTCTTAAATCCACCAACGCCGGGGGATAATAAGGCGGCGACGGGAAGCCCAGCTAGGTATACATCCGTATTGATGACATACACCTGGGCGGTGGCACCAGCCGGCGTGTCGAATGAAGGAATAGTCGTCATCGGAATGAAACTCGCAATCAATGTGGCTCGTAGAGTAGTGGTGTTTATTAAATATTACTGAGGTTAAAGATTGGGACCACATCACTCTATTTATATTGAACGGTGCTTCCTGTCATACTGTCGTTAGGACTCTGTTGGTCTCTACCACAGAGTTTTACCGAGCATACCGCATAAGCGAATACGGCACTCGGCACACTTTGAGCGGGTAAGCCGGTCCACGGAAATAAGGCTGGTAAGTAAGCGTCTTATTAGTAATGGAAGATAGAGTGCATAGAGAAAGGGTCTCTACGGGATTATGTCAAGTCTAACTTCCGTTGGATCTCGCCAGGACAGAAGATTTCATAGCTACTGGAAGCCGCTGGGGCCGTTGAGCTTCTGCACTCTTTGGTAGTGACTCGCGTGGGCCCGCGCAATTTCCTCCTCAATGAAACCCTTAGTCGCTTCAGGTAAGGCGTTCTGATGCCCAATTAGAAACCCAACATACCTGCGGTATCGAAGGGGGATTTATTTCCCCTCGGTTCAACGTTTAAGTGCATCATTATTCATGAAGATCCATATAAAGATCTCGAATAATTATGATGTGATTGAGTGGAAATGGCTTAATGGTGAATTCCCGAGTCTTGTAGACATCCCCTGCAGGAAGCGTCATCGGCTTGATCAATACGTGTAGTAGTGGCAGAATACAGAGTACAGACGGCAAAGCCCCCCTTTCAGAAACATCTGACTTTGACTTCGGCACGATGGGAAAGAGAATATCGAGATAAGTACATGCTAACACGTTTGCTGTGATAACTTTAGACCACTTTCCACCGACAGACCCCCAAAATGAACCTTTAAGCCTCTTATCGGAAACAGCATAAATCTTAGGCCTAAGGGTGTAAATGTGAGATTTCAGTGAGGAGGAACAAAGGAATAACAACACCGATATCAAATTATAGTTGTGTTCAACAGCATTCCTTCTGTTTTTTTTCAGCTGGCGTGAACTCTCCGCTAAATCTCCTTCCTAGCAGGGCTGCGTGATCGACTCCTGATATTGCCATCGGTAGTTTCATTTTCACTTGTGCTAGACCTAGATCTTGCGAAATGCCGAATAGCATTGCCAACACTTCGGATGATAGAATCTTGCCGTCTCTACAATTGAATCTGGTTATTTCCCTGCATTTGGTCTTGTTGTTGTGCAGTAGGTTATTCAACGGCATCGTTTCATAATTACTTCTCCTCTCCGCGTGCTGATGCCTTGAAGTGTGTATCTTCGCTAAATCGTAATATATACAGACTGCTTTGGGGGGTATCACCAGTCACGGGCTCTCGATTGTTTCGAAGGAAAATGCCAGCTTGTTCTAAACAAAGTCTTGCGAAAAATAAACTATTTCAAAGTTTAAAATAAAATTAATTCGACTTTTCGATGGAATCTGGTTTTACCCGAACTTTGTATTGGTAGTTTGCTGCCGCGCCTATAATTACATACATGATAATTATTGGGTGTCCCAAACCCTTGGGTACGCAATACGTACCCATACGCGTGACAGCTAAACAAAGGGGCCCGCCAGTTTGTGCCTGCATTGCTGTTAATACTTCTAGGTAGCAAAGCAGTAGCGTTATTCGATTCCGTTTACGGGGAGTGAAGACTAACGAATCGTTAGTGCATCGTTGGATCGGGTAGTGCTTTCACACCGGTCTCAGAATGACACCCCAGGGCGATGGCGGCTACCGAAGATAAGGTAGCAACGCATCAGAAACGGACCGAAGCATGCAGATAGGTACCAGCGATGTCATACCCACCTTCACACGTATATGTACGTAACCGTCGCCGAGGGTTTCGGACACCCGATATTATGTAAATAATCATATGCCCGGCAGCAAACTACCTACCTACCGACACAAGGTTCGGAATAAATCGGATCAGATCTTTCCAATCTGATCTAATTATACCCGAACTTCCAAAACAGTTTGATGCTACAAAAAATGCAGTCGGCAATTTTAGGCGAGGCTATTCAGGCATAAAGACTGGAATTCGCCTACCCTGGTGCAGGGGAGCCAGAGGTGTACATGGCCCCTTGACTACAGATGATTGCAATTAATTGAATATCATTCCAAGGCCCTAACACAAGCCCTTGTGACACCCACCCTCTGGAAGCCTCATTATGCAGGCGACTTACAATCTCGCCGTCGTAAGCCCGCTAACGGACTATTACTTCCACTTCTCTCGCTTCTCTTTTATATTCATACAATTAGCTGAGACTTTCGTTCTAAACCCGTTTTTTGTAATCTGCGAAGGTAACGTTGCATGTGCATCTAGTGTTCACATCTGTATATAGGACGCAATCATCAAGGCGGATAGCTTCCAGGTACTCTTTCCCCCCCTTTGTTTCCTTTAGTAGACTCAGTAAGAATATTACCGGCTATTATTGGGGGCAAAAATGCGAGATCAGTTGCACACGGGAACGGACGATATCAGCCTCACTGGCCTAGGTTGCTTGTCGATCAATTTAATCATTCAAGCCCAGCCTATCTCATAAATGTAGGTCAATTCCCATCGCCTATGTCATTTTTTTCATATACCGCCGGTGACTGGATAGTGAGTAGGACGGTCTCGGTCAACGATTTCATGCCGATTGCAGAATTGGTACTATACCTTTTTTTTTATGATCAGGATTAGCGCGTTCCTAACTGGCTCTGGAAAGATACCTGCAGTTGCCTACGCCTGCCGGCTTCCCGCCGAGACATAAAGCCTAAAGAAGCCGCAACTATTGATCAGCAACCATCACAAGGCTCGAAAAGACTCGTATTACTGACTTGGGCTAGAGGCAGCCAAAGGAGAGGCAGACCAGAGGCCACGGGCACGGGCCCCAAGGCTGTTGGTAAATAAGGGGCGAAGGGCGAGGTTATATCGAAAGATGGATTAGGAAGGCGGGCCCTTTGGACCCAAACAGAATTATCAGCTGAATATGAACACTGTTCCAAGCCCTTACATAGGCCCTTGCCACATTCGATCCCGCCTTATCTCTCGCTCACCAATCTTCTGAGTATTCTTAAGCGAATTAAAACCGCTGAAACTGTGAGTTGGTGCCACGAACCCAAGCCATGCAGTAGGCAATAGACTCTCGTTGTTGCACGGGGGTCCCAAGACTGTCCGAGGCCATCCTAGATACCTATGCAAAGTCTCTTTGTCTCCACGACTTGTGACAGTTTGGTGAAAAGCGGCCGCGAAATCTCGTCATGTGGGTTGTCATGGCCAGCCTTTGGCTGCCTCAGGCCACAAGATCCGGCCCATATATGCTTACAACATTCAGGTGTGCTTCGCACACTTTTCATCCCTTCTCCAAGCCTTAGTCAAGTCTACTAACTCCTACTACGACGGTTAATATACTGTTTTACCTAACCTCACGACTTCCCTACTCGTGACACGGGAAGGTTTAGCCAGCGAATTTACAGGTCTCACGTAAGGTGTGCAGTGATGAACGCGCAGCCCGCTTGGGGAATTCATGTAATATAAATTATATGCTAGGAAACCCCAACAAAACGGTTGTTGTATCACAAGCTCGCTGGTAACCGAACAAAGTGATCACAATCCGTGAGCAGGTTATTAACACTTCCCAAGTTAGCAAACCATCGTATGTAGCTCCTACCCAGGGTGTGATGCTATTATTACAGTACAGGAGGCCCAGTTTTGGCGGTTATTGCATTCGTACACACCTTGAGGATCTAATATAGGATACATATGCAGAATCGGGAAGAAGAGCAGGCTGTGCAATAGTTCTCGGGTGAATCCTACCAATGGGCAGAGGGTACAGCATCCGTCTGACATGAACTCTTCGGGAAAGGAAAGGTTAGAGTGGATCTCATTGTACAACAGGTAATTAATTTCTGGTTGGAAAGGAAAGGAAGGTGAAAGGAAAGCCAAAAGTATGGCTTGGCTAGATGATAGGCTCTTACCTAGGTGAAATGAGAACCTTACCATGAGGGTATGGATAGCAAAACCAAAGCATAGGTGATAGCTATATATAATATACCTACCCTTTCTTTACCTTGCATTATAACCTAACCTATATGGTTGTAGTAATTATAGGCCTACGGCTGGTTTCCATTTCTTTTATCCTACTAATTACCGAACAATACTTTGATGATTGGAAGCTATGACAGCTCTAACACGCAGGATTTACCCGATACGCGTGAAATGTGAATATGGCGAAAATTGGTTTGTGCCCAATGACGTGTGCCAGAGCTTGTTTACAGAAGAGGAGCTTCAACAAATAAGGAACAACTGCCGGGACATAAATGTGGACAGATTGACCAAAGTCATCGCAACGATTTTATTCGACGGTGAACCCGACACGCGCGTCCTACAGAGCCTCCATACTGCAAACTTTACAGACCAAGACCTCCCGGTCCGGTTCGATCTAGAAGAGCTGGCCCTCAAGTCACTCAAGGGGGATCGGGGGTTCAGTGCTTCCTTTGAGTGTGCATACAAGTTCGTGGAAACACAGTGGCTATTTTGTGCGCCATCATTCGGCCCTGGTATTGAACATCAAGAACTCGAGGCGCGTTGCCCATTACCAATTATTGAATGCCATCCTCCGAAGACCGGTGCTTTTGGCGAAGTCCGCCAGGTCAAATTGCACCACGCCCACCTGGTGCTTACACCACAGGGGGCGAGTCCAATCCAAGTGCCAAGCTTCCCAGACGCTAGCGTCCCGGCGGATGAGGACAATCCCGATCTTGCATTGAAGAAGCTTACTTCCGACGCCCCCAAGGATTACGAACGGGAAAGAAATGCGTTGGAAAAGATTCAACGTCTTAATCATCCTCATCTCATCAACGTTATTGCCTCCTTCAGGAGAGGTCAAGACTACTTCTTCCTATTTCCATGGGCAAGTAGGGGTGATCTTGAGTCTTGGTGGAGGAGTGATGCTAAGGAAGAGCAACGAACGCCAGAGATGATTCGCTGGATACTGGGACAAATGAAGGGTATTATAAGCGCTATCAAGACACTCCACTATCCACGTGGCATGGAAGCTGAGAACGAAAACGGTCGCCATGGCGATTTGAAACCGAAGAATATTCTTTTGTTTGATGATCACCTAGAGAACAACCCTCGCGGGAGGTTGATCATCTCAGACGCTGGATTAGCCAAGTTTCACAATCAGGTCACTTCCCGAAGGGTGGCTGGAACCTCAACAATGGGAGGTACACAAGAATATGGACCCCCAGATCTGAGGCGAGGTAAGGGGGACGGCTACAAGCTTTCCCGCCGCTACGATATGTGGTCACTTGGCTGTGTCTTTCTCGAATTCATCGTGTGGGTTTTGGGAGGGTATGATGAGGTTGAGAAGTTCCGGAACAGCAGGAAGAGTTCCGAGTCTCGAAGTGGTGAATTCTACTGGAAGACGAGGTCTAGATATAAGGTCCAGCGCGAAGTCAAGCAGTGGATGAAGGCTATCTCGAGAGACAAAAGGTGTCGAAGGCGTAATTGGTTCCAGGACCTCCTGAAAATCATCGAGAAAGATCTCCTCCAGGTAAACAACGATCAACGAATCACATCAAAAGACTTGGAAATTCGTTTCAACAAGATTGTAGAGAACGCGCAGGACTCAGATAGTTACGTTTGCGGACCGGATGCAGAACGTGGATTTCACCCGCAGTCGATAGTTAGGGAAAGTAGTCGTACCAAACAGCTACTGAACCCTCTGTTGGCCAAAAAGCGATGGCCAGCCTGGTTGGCAAAAAGGCGGTCGGTGGTCAAAAAGCGGTGGTTGGCCAAAAAGCGGCGCTAGAGATCTAATTTTGTTTTCTTTGCTCTTCAATCGAAGCGCTAGTTATTCATTTGTAATTGTCTAACTATTAAGATTTTCGTATGAATTATTAAAGGAGGACAATATTAAGTTTATTTAGTTTTTTGTTTATTAGTTTTTAACAGGGTTTATTAAATAGTATTACAAGGGCTTATATAAAGGTTGAACTAATATTTAATTAAAAGCAATAATTTTAAATATAGTTAAGCAGAATATGTAGATCTTTTACTCCCTTATTTTTAAGGCGGGGAAATTCTAGTTTTTACTGGTCTTTAACCAGTAAAACGTACACTCGTTGAGTTACTCTTGGCGGTGGCCCTACTTAACAACCTACAAGTATTTATACAGGCCTATAAAAAATAAATAAGATAACCTAATTCCATAGAACAGCGGAGAAAGAAAGCACTAAAGCTTGCGGCTTAATACCTAGCTATTCCTTACCTGCGAAGAATTCTTAAAACTTAGAGAATTTTAGTAGGCAACAGTTTATATATACTGTGTTATAAACCTGTGTAAGTACTTGTAGATTGTTAAGTAAGGCTACCGCTAAGAGTAACTTAACAAGTGTACGGTTTACTGGTTAAGGACTAGTATACCTAAATGGCCTTGCTTAAAAGGTATTAGCTAAAATTAGTAGCTTTTTAAAACAATTAACTATATTTTCATAAAAGTAAAGAGAGTATTTTAAAGGTTTAAAAGAAATTAAGTTAAAAGTTCTGATCTAATTTAATTTTATTTGAACTTTGTATTAGTAGTGTCACGAACCAGGGTCTAGTATACGGTAGGTACAGACTCTTGTTGTTGCACGAGGGTATCAAGGCTACGTAGGCTAACCTAGATACATATACAGAGGTCTCTTTTTTCCTATACTTTGTGACAGGTAGTTTGCTGCTGTGTATATGATTATTTATATGCCATTGGGTGTCCTAAACCCTCGGGTACAAAATACAGTCTCAAAAACTCCGCAACAAAGTCAGCGCCCCAGGAGAGTTCCAACAAAGACAACCAAGACAGCTGCGTAAGCAGCTATTGTCCCTACAATCCCTTCTGGTGTCGCAGTGGAGTAAACAGATATGATGATGGCAACAACAAACACTGCAACTGACGTTGTAGCCAAATCCGTCGCCATATCGTTGTGCAGAACCATCAGCAACATGGGTCCAATCAGCGCAACCCCACCAAATACCGCCATACTAAGCCTCAGTGTGAATGCTTTCCAACTGCGGTCCCTGTTCACCTTGTTCCTCTGCTTGAAGACCCCTATATATGCATCCAACGTGCCGGTGTGGTATATGTCCTCCTTTACACGGAGACCGGCGTCTTCCATTGGCTGGCGAGTCAACTTCCATTTGCTACTGATGCAAAATGGGTCTTTATCCCGGTCTCCGGCTGCTTTCAAGTTGTAATCAACCATGAGCTCCCAATCACGCACGGCCTGGGCTGAAATATGGGGGTTAGCTTTTGCTGACACTGAGTTGTAGTTGATATATTACCATATTCAGTCAAAGCTTTCTTTAATTCGTCATCGTCGAGCGGGTTCGAAGTTCCAAACCTTCGTTGCACTATGGGACCGGACTTCTTGATTATTTTCAGCTGGAGCTGAAAAATAACCAGGCGTTGCAGAGTCGCAACGTTGAGAACAGTGTTCTCGCCTGAATCGCCGGTGACAAGATCGGACTCTGCAGCCTTGATCAAGTCATCAATCCGACTATCTCTGACTGGGTTGGCGCGAACCGAATTGCCAGGTCTTGCCGGGCTGTTTCTTGGGGCACTGTTGGTGTAAGGGCCAAATCCGCTTTCCTCGTCCCTGGGGTCTGGTCGTTGGAGCATTTGGCCCATATCGGGGCCGCACCGGTGGTAACTACTCTTTTTCTTTTTAAAAGAGGTTGGTTGCTAGGCTTTGTGCGGCGTATTCTCACAGTGGTTGTAACGAGTCAGGTTCGGCGACCGTGTAATCTGGGTGGTATTTTATAAAGAAACGGCGTCCGGTTTATTGCCGACTTCGATGCTGTCAAAAGGGGTTGTCACACGGCTAAGGCCAAGTGCCGACGCCTGCATCTCTCCTGGCACAACGTGCAGTTCCCGATGGGATGCCTGTAATAAGGGAAAGCCAAGGTTACACCACAGGAGGAATGAGAAACGCCAAGCACCATTTAGACCCAGATAATTATTGGTTGAGTACGAACTATTGTTCCAAGTCTTTAAACAGAACAAGGATAACACATACAACTGAGTAAGTAAGGAGTTATGTGTTAAGGATGATCAAGAGGAGAAAAGGGGCCCAAAGGGACACGAGAATCTAGCAGTATTTATACACTAAAATGATTGGGATGAACGTATCAAGGTTGACAATATTTGCATTAAGTTGCAGATCGTGATCGCCAATCGCTTAAGTTGGGCACTTGTGAGATCAGGCAGGACTAACTGTCACGAACCTAGTATATGGCAGGTATAGACTCTTGTTGTTGCACGAGGAATCTCAAGGCTACGTGAGGCTAACCTAGATACATATACAGGAGTCTCTTTGTCTCCATGCCTTGTGACACTAACATGACTGGAAGCAGTCTAGTAACCGAGCCTTACAGTACCATAGCGCGCCAAGCCAGTTTTTTGAGAGGATTGCAAGTAGACTGTTGTAGCTAGGTAAGGGTAGCCTATGTTAGACGGTCGTTTTTATAAGTAGTTAACTCTATAATATTTTGCTCAAAATATATTATAGTGGTGAGCTATATTTTAATAGATTTAAATAATATCAATATGTTTTTTATAATTCAATAAAAATCTATACAACTGCTTACGCAGATTTAGTTGTAGTTAATATACCTGCCATTACGTTAAAAACGTAACTAGTCCACTCTATTCTGCCTAAAACTTAACATCTCTACCGTTTCGCAACAGGCGACTTGTAACCCTCTCAAAAAACCGGGCTGGCGCGCTACGGTACAAAGAAAGGCGCGTGGCTCCAAAAGTAGGTTGTATTGTCGTTGTTCTCTCTACTGTGTGGAGGTGGTGTGTAGCTATCTCATATAGTAACAATAATATCTGCACTGTACCTTCCCAATCTAACTCCTAGACACATGATCTACAGCACACATAGGGCACATATTCGTTACGTAAAGTATAGTACTTGTATTGGGGGGGGGGGGGGGGCGTGAGCCTTTTCGGGTAGCTTTCGTCGCGTAGTCGGTGTATTTATACGGTTGCTATATCTAGTAGAATATAGCGGTAAATACGGCATATATATACCTAAAAAGCTAGCCTAAGTACTTAGCTAAATAAATATAAAAACTAAATATTTAAATCTATTAGCTAGTACTATAAACCTGCTATACCTAAGGTAATAAGGGAAGCGGGCGAGTCGAATTTTCGTCGTATTCGAGTCGATCCGTGCCTACATGTGTGGTGTTGCAGAAGGGAAGTTGTGCGGTGGGTCCCCTAAACCCTGTAGAACACTTCATAAAATCATCCTCCCACTCAATACACTCTCACCCCACCCGTCGTCTCGCCAACTCCCTCCGGCTCCAATACAGCCCACCCCCAACCACCCAAAGGACAATCAACACAGCAGCCAGCAGCGGAGCAAAAATGGCGCCCCTAGCAACAACAAAGCCACTAACGCCGGCAAACACAACAGGGACGAGGATGAAGGGCTTATAAGGCCGTCGCAGCCCGGGCTCTCGGAACCGCAGCACGATGGCGCCGAGCACGGTGAGGAAGAAGAAGGAGTACTCGCCGAGCCCGTTGAAGGTGAGCAGGGCGCGGAAGCTGCCGAGGAGGATGTACAGCGCGGCGAGGACGGCGGACAGGATGATGGCGTTGACGGGGGCGTCCGAGGTTGTGGTGACGTCCGCTTCTTCTTCTTCTTCTTCTTCTTCTTCTTCGGGAGGCCCGTTATTGCTTTCGGGGGGGGAGGCCTCCCGTGTCTTGATGTGGCCGAGTTGTGCGAACACGCGGGGTAGCCAGTCTTGGTTCGCGGCTGCTACGGCCATTCGGCCGGCTACGAAGGAGTTGCCGAGCAGAGACCCTGCTACTACGAGGCAGATCAACACGGCGGCCGCGATGCCGAAGCCCTGGCCTAGGAGGCGGGTTATGGCTGTCTGGGGTTTGCGTTAGTTTATGGGTGTAATAGGCAAAGGGTGTTGGGGCGGGGGTTGCACGTACCACAGCAACGCTATCAGTTTTCGATACTATGTTCCATGGTAGCAGGATGTAGTAGGCTGCGTTGGCTGTGATGAAGCAGAATACTATCGTCGGAATTGCGCTGTTGATAGCGAGCGGGAGTTGCTTCGCTGGGGCGGAGAGCTCGGCCGAGATGTAGATTGCCTGTTTGACGTCAGCTAGGGGATATCAAATCACTGGGCCATCGTAGAGATGTTTACCTTATCCCAACCGGAGTAAGCCCATAGAGCGCCATAAAGGGCGGTTGAGTAGTGCCCTAGCAGCTCCCATTCGCTAATGTGATTCCAATCGGTTGTGCTACCATTGGGATTCACACTCGGTCGGTTTCCGAACCACTTTGCCATGTTTCGTCAGGACTTGGCATTTTGGTAAAATAAATGTATAATAATCAAGAGTCGTCACCTATAGCCGGGCCCATCAGACGCAAGAAACAACTCACCGGCTTCGTAAACCAATCACGGCCACCAACATCCTCCCGATCAGGGTGCGCAGCCTGAACACCAACAACCACAATCCCCGCAACAACAACCGCAGCGATAGTAGCAAACTTAGTCCCGACAAAGAAGCCATTCAGGCGGGTGCTAGTCCTGGTGCTGATGCAATTCGCAACACTAACAACGACCAAGACAAGGATGGACAGCAACTTGTGCTCGATCCTCCCAGCCTGGTCAGTGACGCCCGCAGCCGAGTAAATGCTCTCGACAAAGACGATGCTGAGGATGGCCAGCGTGGCGGGCATGACGGCCACGATCCACGTCCAGGCCGCCAGGAAGCCGAAGACGTCGCCGAAGATGTACCGGAGGTACGGCTGCACGCCGCCTTCACATCCAGTCAGTCAACCACGTAAACACAACAGACGGGTTGATCTCGATCTCACCTTGGCCGGGAATTGCCGTGCCCAGCTCCGCCAGAGTCGACGCGCCAGTCCAGGCGAGAACCCCGCCAACAAGCCAGACCACCAGCGCGGCGCCAGGCGAGGGGACATTGGTGTCGACGGACCCAGGCGACGTGAAGATGCCGCTGCCGATCACGACGCTGATGACGATGGCGAAGGCCTCTGCCGTGCCGAGGTTCTTGGAAAACGACGAACCCCCGCGGACGTCATCGTCGACATCATCATTGGGTGGGGAGATAGGTTCGTTGTCTGCCTCTTCGAGGAGCGGCCGAGTCTCTCCTTCCGATGGCATGGTGATGATTGATTGTTTACATTCGCCGATACGTAAGGTGCGGCATTTGACCGATATGCGGGAGGGTGACGTTGTTGACGGCCGGGATGGCGCGGCTGCTACGACGGCTAATTCCGGCCGATTGCGCAATCCACGCTATTATCATATAGGTAGCTGACTAACCTAGACGAGTTAAATTGGGGATGTTCGGGCTGGTGAGCTTGAGGTCGGATAGAGAGCTCTAAATCGAGATCAAGAGGTCATACGGATGATTCCCAAGTAATGCGTGTGATGTTCACTTTTGAGGCGCATTCCCAGAGGTCTTACCTATTTATGAAAAGAATTACGCTATGCTTCCAAGAGTTGCGCGCCTCTGGTGTACAGATGACTAATATCAGAGTTATAAATGCCCGGATGCATCGTAGACTTACTTTGCAATGGTCACACGTAGGATTACACACTGAAGTACATGTTTGTAGTTTTAGTCCATGCCCTCCATAAGTTCGGTGCGATCCAACACCATCCCCTTTTGGCCTATGTATTCGCGGAGGGCATCCCAATCCGCACCTTCTTCCTCGCCTTGCCGCCACTCTTCCTGGAATCCCCAAGCACACGCTATCTTGTCTAATGCGGCTCTCTCTTCTTCCCTGATCCACCGCTTCCGTAACGCCATGCCAGGAGCCCATGTGACCCGCTTCATCTGGTCGTTTGCTGTCGTGAGCGCCACCATGCCGATGGAGGCTGTGAACCCCACATATGCAAGGATGCCAACGAATGCGACGTTGGTGGCCGTGGCGCTGTCCATGGCTTGTTGTAGCCCGGAGAAGTTACTGGCGAGGATATAGGCGGCGAAAGGGGTGGCGGCGAATGTGGTGAGGGGTAACAGACCATGCCTGAGGAGCTTACTCCGGACAAAGGCCGTCGTTCCGTAGCTGTTATCAATAATACCAACCGCAGCATCTAGGTTCTTCGTTGCGATGGCCGCGTCGAGTGCAACTTCGATTATTTCCGACTCGATGGCACTCGCAGCGCGATTCGGATCTTGCTTGGTATAGGTCACGGGCCCAGAGCCCTTTCGCGGCAAAGGCTTCGAGGCATATAACTGGAATACCGTGGGCAGGGTTTCCGGTTTTCCTAGCTTCGCCTGGACCTGCACGTATTGCTTCAGCAGTTTCGGCGTGATGGACACAGGAGGATATGCCATGACCGAGTAGGCGGCCGCGGAGATGCTGTCGATGGATTCGCGCAACTCGGCAGGGTACTCGTGCAGTTGGGGCGGCTGCATGCTTGTCTCGGCGTTGTCATCTAGCGAGAGCAGCGTGGAGGCGGTGGAATGTAATTCGCTAATGGCGTGTGCGAGCCGGGGCTGGACCGAGTCGTCGGTGAACCGAGTCGCCAAGATATCGCAAACATCGAGAGCGGCGCCCACATCCTGCTCGGATGGTGAAGCCTTCGACAGCAGTGTGTTCATGTAGGCCAGAACTTCTGCTACCGACGCCTCAACCTGCGCGAACTCGTCTGATCTGCCTTCGGGTGGCGGGGCTCGGTTGTTGGTGGGTGAGGGTGATGCGGTCGAAGACAATGCGCGCCTCTGCTGGGACATAAATGGCCTCGTCGTTGGCCGTGATTGACAGAGACGCCGGGAAGCATTTCGAGCAGCGGCGGCCAAGGGCGAGGCGACACGGCGACGTTGGGGATTCGATGTCAACCCACAGATCTGGCAGATCGAGCGCGGCCGCGCGAGGACCCCGGATCGGTGCATGAGGGGCAATATTGTTGGTGTCAGGTAGTCGTAGGGCGCAATGGCTTCGAGTTGGCCGGGGCGTGGTGTTGGCCAATTGCCCAGCTTAGGAATTCCCCAAGAGTCGAATCATGGCGGGGATTGTAGAGATTTGACGTCGTTGATTTACATTTGCCGGGACGGATATGTCAGTGCCACTGTGAGGCGTGCATCTATTGAGTTGTAGAAGTTATGGAGCTAGTGGGTCTCTGACAGCCACTATCCGAACCACAGCAGAGCCAACGAGTGCTTATCGTTATCGCCATGATCTTGCCAAGGCTCTAAATATAGACGGTGACGTAAATGGGTATAGGTGCACACCGACCCTCTTGCTGTTCACTACCTACGCCATCATCGCCTTGGATCCAAGTATAAACAAATTACAGAAGACATATCGACCATTGAATACAAATGCCCATCGCTGGAATCAAGCCATCGCGAGGTATGCGATAGGAACAGCAGTCACCCTCGGGTATATACCTGAGCCGAGTACCGGTATGCCACGCGGCCTGCACGAGGTTGAGCTACAACGAGCTGTATAGGAATCCGTCAGGATCCATCCCAGACATTGCGGATGGATTCCGACCCTGCGGAGTGAACGCCTACCCCTGGTTTTGCCAGGGGTCTCAGCTTCGCCTCGGAGCCAAAATGTCTATCCTCCCCACGTCTACCATGACCGCGAAATGTGTCAGGCGGTTTCACATAGGCCAGGTCAAACCAACCAATCGTCCCTCGAGGCAGCTTTCCGCCTCGTCCGCTGGATGTCAAGATCGGACGTAGCGATGCTGTGATCTCCATTGCAACATGATTGCGACCTGGGTTCCAGCATAGTAACAGAGCAAAACGATGCTACCTTGGCTAGGTAGGCATACTACACCGAGCTTCATCGCCATGGCACCACAATTCCCGAAATAAAGAACCCGTCTCGATCCTACGTTTGAGATTCCCAGGGTCCCCCTTCATAATCCCGGCATTCGCCGCCGCCATGGCAGCATGGATTCTCGATACCTCCTGTGCCCTGCACTCACCCTGTCTCTCTGTTCTTCGCCTCCTTTGCGGGGAGATACTCGCTCGCCTCAGACATGGTAGAGGCGGACAATCCACACAAGGCCGAATCACAGGAGTCCTGCCATGTGTAAGTCGAGTCCGAATCCACGACGATGAACACTGATTGATATAGTCCTCGCTAACACTCCTAGCGGCCCGCGAGTGCCCCGCGACAATAACGATAACCCAGCAGGCGGACATCCACGACACGTCTCTAGCAGCGTGCACAGGGACGCACGGGTTCAACGCGTTAATCATCAAAACCGGCGCCGAGGGGCTCAGCTTCACCAACTTCACCGGAGGGTTCAACATCAGCGTGCTCTCGAGCCCAGCGCTACAAATCTTGAGCTTCCCCGACCTAGTCGCACTCCAGAACCTAAGCGTCGTCTCCGCGCCCTCGCTGACGCAGATCTCCCTGCCGAAACTCGCCGCGGGGGCGCAGACTCTCGTGTATCCCGTGACATACACCTTCACGCCGTCCATCTCCGTCTCCAATGCCCTGTCCTTCGGCGGCCTGAGTCTGCCCGCGCTAGCCGAGCTGGGAGATCTCACCATCGCACACGTCCCGCGACGGTCTACCATCTCAGGCGGACTGGGCGATATCGCGAGCGCGGGGACGATTCAATCAGATAATTACCTCGCGTACCCCGGCCTCGCGTCCGTGGCAGCGCTGCGGCTCATCGGCTACGAGGATGCCGCGTTTTTCCTGCCGAATTTATCAAGTATAGCAGGCGACTTCGCCTTCACGAATGCCGCGGGGAGTCGATTTCAGACGGCGAGTTCACTAAAGGTGGATGGGTCTTTTGTGCTCGACACGACAACGGCGTACCAGCGCGAGAAGAATGAGACCACGGTCGAGTTTGGGCTTCCCGCGGATGCTATTCCTACGAATGTTATTAACGTGGCGAACTTGACTTCCGTGGGGGTCAATGCTACGATACGGTCGAATGCAGACGCCCATGTCGATGTTTCTGGGCTAACAACTGTCGGTGGGACATTCTCGATTGCGAATAACACCAACTGCAGCATCGACGTGACCAAGTTATCGCAGGTCGGGACCCTGTCCATCATAGACAACGCGGATAGCAAGATTCCCCAGCTCTTCAATCTAGCCCGGGCAGAGAGCATCCATTTGCGCGGGAACATAGATACGTATGTTATACTTTACTATCCAGTTTCCCCAATTCTGAAAAAAGAAACTCTTTCTCTCTTTTTTTTTAAAAAAATAAAAAATAAAAAAAATTAAAAATTAAAGGTCGGTCGCGCTAACAACCCAACAGATCCTCCGGCCCCAACATCCTCCCCTCCCTCACCTTCGTGTCAGGGAGCGTAACAATCGAGGCCTGGAACAGCGACTTCAACTGCTCGCGTCTCGCGGCGCAACAACAGCAAGGCCTAATCAACAACCTCTCCTGCAACGGAACCTCCTCCTCCTCCTCCTCCTCCTCCTCCTCATCCTCATCCTCTTCCCCATCTCCCCCCTCAACCCCTCCTTCCTCAAGCACAAGTCTGTCAACCGGGGCCCAAGCCGGCATAGGCGTAGGCGCAAGCCTCGTAGTACTAGGACTTCTCGGCGGCGCCATGTGGGCGTTCCTGTATTTCCGGCGCCGGGTAGCGGCGCTCGAGGAGGCGTCGCGGCCCCCACCAAAACCAGCAGCAGCCTTCAACAACATGGCTGGTGGTATTAGTCGACGTGAGAGAGACCCACAAGTTCACGAAGCAGATGCTTCTTCCACCATGATAATCGAGAAGTCCGCGTACGTCGCTGACATCTCCCACGAGCTGTACGTGCCTCCCGCCGAGCTACCCGTCACGCAGCATCCGCGGGGTTTCCGGTAGCCGTGATGCGGCGAGGGGTAAGTGGTCGTTATCGGATTCCGTATAGTATTTATATAAATATACATGCCTGGTATCAAGCATATGGCGAATTCTTCGTTTTCGACTCTCGTGTGAACAAAAAGCTTAAGATGCGTGCGTCCCTACAAATTGCGGACACTCACTGGTGTGATTAGTCCATACGGGCTCAGCATCAACAACCTTTCATCTAAATTTTATTAAAGGCCACCTGCTAGGTATTTTATAAATGATCAAATTACCACTATCCCATGCTCATGCGCCATACGTGGCGCGGTAGCTCCACTAACGATAATAGCTACCTATCTGTCCCCTTGCGGTTTCCATCATGTTGTACTAGTTTCGCCGCCGGGATTAAGTTTATGTAATTTATTGCGCCCCCCCGTCATTCATCTAACTTTGATTGGTATCCCGCCCTTTAAGATATCTATGCACTCCTGCATCTACATGCTTTCGATACATGCCAATAGACAATTCCTTCTTCAACTTGTCAGCCGTCATCAGAGGAGAGACTATGACCGCTTCTTCTGTCTTCACATACCCTGTGTGGTCGATGGTGACATGTAAGATCATTCTTGAATCCACCACCATAAGAGTATAATAAGCCCGCTACTTTTAAGGATGAGTAAATCCTAAGGAAGATTCACCAAGAGGTACTGTTCCCAGTGCGTCCGCGGATACTAGCCGTTGAACTGGAATCGAGAACCCTCCAGTTGACCTAGTCCATCCCGAGGAGCGACATATCTCCGGCGATATGTGTTTGTAAAATCTTGCATAAGGGAACGAATCTGCCGAACGTCGCCCTTGTCGTTGGCGTCCAGCCTCTCCTTTATCTTCAAAGTAAGGCGATCAACCTCGGTAGGTGTGATCGTTCCGGCCGGGAGCAAGCGGAGGGTTGAATTAACCTGCGCCAGAGTCTGCTCGGGCAAAATCTCGAACAGTGTAAGCAACGCGCCGCTTGCGTCGGCGAAGCAATCGCTGGGGAACGTAATCATCATGCCAGCAAGAATCCGCTTAACCAACATCTCACCCTGGGCAATCAAAAGCCCTTTTACAATGCCACTAAGCTGTTCGACAACTTCCGGCGAGAGATACTCATCAGGCGTCGACGAGTAACGAGCTCCCCAAGCTAAAACGTCGCGAATATAATGGAGAGTAGCTGATAGGGGTTCGCGCTGTTCCAATATCAAGACAGATATAGCCGCTTCGAAGATTGGGGCGAAGAGCGGAGACGGAATAAACTTCTGTGGATAGTAGAGTAGACCGTCGACAGCTAGGCGATAGAAATCCTCTGTGAAGTCTGGTAGCTCCTGTGGGGTTAGGTTACTTAAAAAGCGCAGCACATTTGTCGCCTGTGCTTCGAAGAACACGTAGATGTTCTCTGTCATGGCTGCATCGACATGTTCTCGATCGTCGGAGAATTCCCTTAAAATCGCACCGGTGACCCACAGGAAGCAGCCTTGTCTCGAACTAGCAAACCCGCTGGCAAGTTCGTTAGCCATTGCTGGCAGGATTGGCGCCATGGCACCTCTATGTGCTATCACCATCAGCCTCCAGCAACGGCATACCCTTTCACAGATCGGAGTGAAGTCGAGAAAATTGGTCAAGACCTTAGCAAGAATTGGGAACACTCCGTGCCAATATTTGATTACGGGGTCTTCCTCGCCTTTCTCGGCTGGGGGTATGGTGACCACGATGTGTGCGAACATTGTGATCAACTGAAGGTGGTCGGCAAGGACGAGCTTGCCATTATGGTCTACCGCATTATTTGCTTTGGCCATCAGCCTCTGAACCAGTGGCGCGCAAAACAGTTGCAGGAGTTTGTATAGCTCGCCCTTTGGCTGGACTGACACAACATTGGCGGCACCTTCAGTGATCTCCTCTTGACTGATGACTGGGAGTTTGTCGATGACTTGTTCGTAAAACTGTTGTAGCTCAAGCACCTGCGCGCTCAACAGATGCTTGCAATCGGTGCAGAAGTATTTCAGTGCCATTGAAGAAGCCTGGAGAATCTCCTTCGAGCCGGTTCCAAATGAAGAGACGATATAGTTGAATTGGGACATGAGGAATTCGGGATGATCGGCAGTCCATTCGGTGTACCTGCCCAACACCATTATGGTCGCGAAACGCAGTTTCTCGTGACTGGGCATCTGGACAAGAAGCGGCATAAGTTGTGGCAGAACAATGTTCTCATCCCGATCAACCATGCGACCCATGGCCCGCATCGCGAACAGCGGGGCTTCCAGCTTCTGCCAGTGTGGCACTTCGACATCCGTTGCCATACTTGCATACTTTTGCATCCACAGCTTGATAGCGTCAAGGACCTTGGTAAGGCACTCGGTGACACCCAAGACTTCGCATGCGTCCTTCAGGGTATCCCCCATTTGGTGCCTAAATTCGCGGAACTTCTCCTCCGCCTCTCTGTCACCGTCAAACAAGTCCTTTTCGTTCCCTACCTCCCCTTCCGGGAACTGCAAATGTTCGAGTAATATGTTGACGAGTTTGGAATAAACATCGACGAGTTCGAGTCGCCCCTGGATGTACCGTTCGATGACGATATATTGCTTGAGCTCATACCAAAAATCAAAGGTGTTGTCGATAACATCCCGATCCTTGTCTTTCGCAGCACATTCGAGGATTGCTTCGACTAGCGGTCGGAAATGGCTAGTCTCGCGCGCAATGGCAACGACCCAAGCAGTGCCGGCCTCGGCGAACACCCTGGTCAAGAATTTATATGACTCGGTGTCTTCCTCTTCGATGAATTTCTGAATTTTAGGACGGAGCGCCAGTACCCTGGGCAAGAGCACTTGTATGGTGTCGATATTCTCATCAACGTCTCTGGTATCCCTAAGAATCGTGGAGACACACTCTGCGGCTGCCTGCATGGACCTGTCGTTGTCCAACGCACCAAATATGAAATTAAGTAGGGGTGAGTTCACGATCTCGGTAATGGGGACCTCTCGTAGCCATGACGTTATACACTCGTAGAGTTGTGGGTTTGTTGCAGCGTCGGCTACATTCCCAAGAGTTAGTTGGCGGGTTTTCAGTTGCATGGATGGCAGGACACTTACGAGACGACTGCGCATAGTTTATCAGGAGCTGGACCACCTGAGGTGCATTGTCTTGCAAAAGCTCTGTTGTCCTCTGGTTGAGTTCTTCTTCCTAGACGAGAACCGATTAGACTCTAACACAACGCGGGTCGTCCCACCACGGAGCGCTGTCGAAGAAAGACGGGGTAAATGTCGTGCTGGTGTGTTTCGATCCACATACTGTCAAGGTGATTTTGCGACCCTCGGTGACCTCCTCGGGCAAGACGCGGAGGAAGTCTAGGATGCAGGCGTGACTTTCGACTTGGTTGCCAAGTGACGATACCACGACAGCTAGAACATCCTTCCAGGTCGTCATCTGGATGGCCAGGATGGCCAAACACACGCAGAGCTGCACTCTTATGGGCTTGGGGCCAGGCGCATATAACTGCAGGAGCTCTAAAAGCTGGTTGCGCACGGCCAGAATCTCGCTCGGGGGAACTTGGCTCTGGATGTCAAAGGTTATCTAGCATTAAGGCAGCAAGTTAGTGCGCGGCGCTGACGCAACGCTGGGGGGGACAGGGAAGACAGGGGAGACAGGGGAGACAGGGGAGACAGGGGGGCGGTACCTTTCCCTTCAAAGTGGTAGCGGCGAAGAGCTTGTCGGCGGGGTCGGCGCCGGATTTCAGGATGTTGATGGTCTCGACCCATGCGGCTGGCTAGTATCACATGAGCACTCACGTCGTCGGCCTGCCACGTCTCATCATGTACGAACCGACTTCTGGAACTCGCCCAGGAACTTAGTAGCCCTCTCCTTCTTATCCGAGTCCCCACCCCGCATGGTCAGCATGGCCTGGAGCACATCTGCCAGAACAAACGCCTGCTGCGCGCCGTTCGCCGCCATGATGCGCAGTGTGTGTCGTCGGGTCGGGTCAGGTCAGGTCAGGAGCTGTGGGGTGGGTACGCAGGGCTATGACAGCCAGCCGTTGTTGCTGCCCTGCACGATGCGCGCGGGGATGACAAGAAATACCGTCGCGTCGCAGGTGAGTAGCTGGGAGCGTTGGGTTGGGGACAGCTCCGGAGGTGAAAGATGGGCGACAAGGCTGTTGGCCGAGTGAGAGGAGGAGAATGAGGAGTAGGAGTAGGAGGAGGAGGAGGAGGAGGAAGAGGAAAAGAAGAAGGAATGGAGAATGGAGAGTGGGAATCGGAGGTTACGATGGGGAGGGAGGCTCTAAGAGGTGAGGTAGGCAGATACGCAGGTTGCAGGTTGCAAGTCGCAGGTCGATGTCACAGGCAGCCCAGAGGAAGAAAAGGAGGGGCTAGGAAAAATAATGCAAGTATCGCAAATAAACTTTGGTCCGGCGCCGCTTGAAGTTGCTTGTCGTCGGTTGCTTGGTAGATTAGGTAGCGCCTGGCAGGCAGATTGCACCTTTCCTATTAGAAGAACTGTGGCTTAAATGAGCCGGACCTAGGTAAGTTAGGTTCAATGTTGGTATGGAGGGGTCAGTCATGATACTCGGACCCGTGGACTCGTGGACATGTGTCCCAGCTTACCTAAGTACTACCTACAAATCTGATGCCCGACCCGCATATGCAGATAAGAGATCCGTACCTGTGTAGGTAATGGGTCTAACGCGTCTATCGCGGTCTATGCACTCAACGAAGAGCTGACGCCTTGTGGACACCTAAGGTTTGATTGGTCACAAAGTTGCTATGGTGGGGCCGTCCACCAGTTCCTAGCACCTGCAATTCCATGTCACGTCTCTCTCAGCCTACCTTCCAAGGGCAAGCAAGCAAGGTAGGGTTGACTTCGAATAACCGTAGCCTTGCCAAATCTCGGAACAAGCAACACCTCACGCGCTCCGTCCGCTCACCAACCCCACGTACAACAGCCCTCTCCTCGCCCCCCAGCGAGCTTTGCCTATCGTTGCTTCCTAGAAACGCAAACGCGCCAGTCCCGGCCTCAAATTTTCCGACAAGATGACTGGCCGTGGAGGTGGTGGACGCAAGGTCTTGCTACCGCCCATCAACTTTATCTTCAAGCTCCTCCAAACCCACGCGCCCGTCAAGATCTGGTTATACGAGCAGCTATCAATCAGAATCGAGGGAAAGATCAGGGTGGGTTGCTTGCACGCCAGATCCAATATTTATGTTTTGGCTTCAGCTTACTCGTGTGTATAGGGTTTCGATGAGTTCATGAACCTGGTGATAGACGACGCGGTTGAGGTCAAGCAGGTCTCAAAGACAAACCCGGAAGAGGCGAGAAGGGAATTGGGTACGTCCATGGCAAAGATACCAGACAGATGAGGGCATGGGGGGCTAATTCATTTCCAGGTCAAATTCTATTGAAGGGCGACAATGTGTCTTTAATCCAAGAAGCCGTATGATTTACGAACAATGTCTCACAATGACACACCCCGATTACGACAGAGGGTTTATCTACACGGGACGGACTGGCATAGTCCTCCACAACGAATGTCCCCGTGAATGGGTATGGGTTAAACATGGAGACACACACAAGTGGGTTATCAGCGTGCTTGTTCTAGTCTCCGGTATTACCAGGGGACTGTTTGATTTGGCCATCACCTAGGATGAGGCCATCTAATGGCTGATCATGAGGTCCAACAGGGACAGCCTCCCCCGATGTAGAGGAGAGAAGCTGCTCCCTGAGAGCTAGAGCATATAGCAATACAGAAGGGCCGTCATCAGATGAAATCTTCTCTGACTTGGTAGCCAATGCATAGCGGTGCAAGAAGTAGTCGTAGAAGCCCTTGCCATGGCCGAGCCTTCGAACAACGCCGGTCTCGGGGTCCAGGTCGAAGGCCACGCCCGGCAGGAGAATCAAATCGAGTGGCGCATCTGCCGACCTCTCCCCATCTAACTCGCCTATGCTACGCTGCCGCTCGTGAACGGTAGCACTGTCGACGCTTGGAATGCCCCACTTGTCCCTCTGCAGTGACTCGTAATCCTGAAGACCCTTCAGACTTACCATGTCCATAAGTCGGATGGGCCCTTCTCCCGGAGGCAGGCCGGACTTGTGGAGGTAGGGCACAAACACGCGCTTTCCAGCAGCGAGGGCATGTCGGACGATGGGGTCTGTCTGGATCTCACAACCGGGCATGGACAGATAAACGCCTACTGTTTTTGCCTCCTCATACGGCTTAAACCCGGCCAAGGTCTCAAAGGCAGCATTACCTAGACGACGACGATGCGGATTTAGAGGCAGCTCCGCCGGGTGGTGCGGGGTTGCTTACTCTGGGATGTTATGGCATCTGTCGAGAGCTTGGATAGTCGCTGCTTCATGAGCGACCGCAGGTGAGTCTTGGCCGCATGAAGGGTGGAGGAATTCATCTCGGGTTGCTGCTGCTGTTGGTATCCCGACATGCTTGAGACAGAGCCTGGAGTGGGATGTATGAATTAGGATGACAATATTATTTTGCTGCTGTGGATCTCTCCCTGCACCTACACTTGGTAGGTATATGTACACGACAATAGCAAGACACAATAGCATCCGACAGCAGCACCTCGGGATAGGATAGGTGAACACAGTACGGCTGCAGGGACATGCAGGGCCGCAGGTGGTTCCGTGTCACACTGCCGCCGCCGGCGCGACAATGTGGGCGGCCGTACGACTTGGAGACCAAAGTAGGATGTTTGTAATGCAGAAAAAGAGCGGTGACAACAATCTACCAGAGAGGGCATAATCAAGGCACTTCATGCAGAGATATAGTCGTAGCCCTCGATCAATTCACCGAGATAGGTGGTGTAGCCAGGTAACGAATGGGTCGCCGAGCGGAAGGATCTGCTGATGAGGTTAGAGTGCAGAGTCATGTTCGGAGGTTGTGGGTTTGATGATGCACCTCACAGTACACTAAGCTCTGCAGAGTTAGCATGATTGGTCAAGTTCCTCCCATACAGCACGCTAGGCTGATGCTGTACAGGACAAACATTGAACAGAGGTGGTCTAGCGTACAAGTACCGGTACCTTGTCTTATGTGTGTGTGTGATGGCAAGGGAATACGTGCATTACATATGCGGAGACCACGATGTACGGTATGGCATGGAACATTGGAACCGATCGTGGAGCTGCTTTGCTGCTGTTATCTAATCCATCAATCTAATCAATCTCCGATGCTCGTTGCTCTTTATTTTAACTTCCGAGCCGCTATACTGAGAACCAGTTCACGACTTTTCGTCGGATGTTACATGCCGGTCACCTATGTATGCTGTACCCAGCCAAGCTGATAGCTGAACTACGTACAGTATAGGTAGTATGTATGTACAGTACCTACGTAGATTAGCTAAAAGTCAGCCACGAGAACCGAGTATGGCGCCTTCCTCTCTACTACCTACATAACCTACCTACCTAAGTACATCAGGTATTTCGATACCTACTCGTAGCTGCCGTATATGTACATCCGCGTCTTACCCTCCATCTACAGTACACCCACATCCACTTCCACATCCACATCCACATCCATACCACTTCCCATTCCCACTGTCGGCACAGCGCGCTACTACGTAATTAATAAGGCCCTACAGTACTTAGCTGCTAACGAACCGAACCGCGGCTCCATCTTTGCCCACTCGTTCCGCCGCAGTCCCACCTCTCCTTCTGCACATGTGCGAACATATGACAAACTAATGTCTCGTGCCTCTGCAAAAGCAAGAGCAGAACCCAAGGACCGCCATGATTCACCTGCCACTGTGTCCCTCGACCCCCGGAACCATCAAGCCTTCCCGCTGGAAGCCCTCGAGCACAGGCATGGGCGATCCATCCCCATAGCCACGCCCCCGTCCGCCCCCCCGTCGAGCTCCACCACCTCAGCTGTTGTTCCTGCGAAGGCCCCCACGTTCCCGTCGAACCCCAGCTGCCATTCGCCCAGCTCGGACCGCAGTCCGTCATCAGTCACAGCGCCGGCACCAGCGCCAGCGCCTTCTTGCGTCTCGCCTGTGTCCTCGCCGCAAACCGCCGCCGTCGCTGCCTTGCCCAGCTCAACCCCCGCCGATATAAGTCCCCCTCTTCGCGCCTCGAGCAATGCTTCTCATACCTCCCCTTCGAGAGACGAGGCAAGCCCACTGTCAGCTGTTCATGATTGTCGAGGAACAATGTCCAAAGCACCGCTGCTCTTGCGCTCCTCGCCGGGCTTTGGCACGGGGTCTTATGGTGCGGCACCCGTCCCCCTCGAGGTAGACGATGAGGAGGAGGATCACCCACCAAACACCGGTATTCCGCCGTCCAGGGAGACCGCGGGTACGGCACGCGAAAGGCGCCATGAGTCCGCTAGCACGAGTCGCTCTATGACTTTCCGCACAAGCACCTCCGAACTGAGCCGAAGACGGAGGAGCCAGTCAAACGAGATAGGAGGCTCAACGGTTGTGGGCGGTCTGGGGGGGCGCTATGGCGTTCCTGACACGGCCGTGTTGAACGATATTATGTCTGACCATAAATCCGATGACTCCACCGCAGAAGAGAACGTCGGCTTGGGAGAAGACGACGATGCCACCAGTGATGGGCAAGACGAAGACCCCCCCGACAACTCGCCATACCCCCAAGTGCGTGCCTCTGTCTCTCCGACTGATAACATCACGCTGTCCATCAATACTCCTCGCATGTGGATCCTGTCTGGTTTATTCTCCGTCCTCGGCTCCTCAACGAATCTCTTTTTCTCCTTACGATACCCTAGTGTTGCAATTACGCCTGTCATAGCTTTGCTCCTCGTACACCCGCTCGGTCTCCTATGGGACTACTCACTCAAACGGCCTGACGACCCACCAGAAGAATTCCTGGACGGCGTGCGCTTGTCTGTCACAACCCCTGGGGTTGACTCGTCCTCTCCCGCTCGAGAGAAGAGAAGCCGCCCCCACCGGCTACGGCTTTGGCTTGCCCAGGGGTCTTGGAATGAGAAAGAACATAGTTGCGTGTATGTGAGCAGCAACGTCTCTTTTGGATTTGCATTTGCGACCGATATCATCGTTGAGCAAACTCAGTTCTATAAGCAGGACGTCAGCATTGTCTACCAACTCCTGCTCACTCTATCCACGCAAATCTTGGGTTACACATTTGCTGGCTTGACCAGGAGATTTTTGGTGCGTCCCAGCGGCATGATCTGGCCCGGCACTCTCATGTCGGCAGCCATGTTTACCACGCTTCACAAGGAGCAGAATGAGCCAGCAAACGGGTGGAGGATCAGCAGGTGGAATTTCTTCTTTGTCGTCTGGCTCGGCGCTTTCATCTTCTACTTCCTCCCGGGATTGTTGGTGCCGGCACTCAGCTACTTCAATGTTATCACTTGGTTTGCCCCTAACAACGTCGTGGTAGCAAACTTGTTCGGAGTAGCCTCCGGCTTGGGTCTGTTTCCCGTCACGTTTGACTGGGCCCAAATTGCATACATCGGTTCTCCCTTGCTTACACCCTTCTGGGCCTCTATGAATGTCATAGGCGGTCTGGTCATTGTCATGTGGATTATCGCACCCATTGCGTATTATTGCAATCTATTCTACTCGTCGTATATGCCCATTTTATCATCGTCAGTATTCGATAATACGGGTCACATATACGATGTTGGTAGGATTCTCACACCAGACTTTCTTTTTGACAGGGCTGCCTACTCCAAATATAGTCGAGTATATCTTCCCATTACGTATGTGCTTAGCTATGGGCTCCAGTTTGCCGGCTTAGCCTCGCTTTTGACACATACGGCGTGCTGGCACGGGAAAGATATATGGACTCAGTGGAAGCGGTCCCTCAAAGAGGCGGGGGAAGAAAATAGGCCGACCTATGAGCCAATAGTCAGCCAGGGAAACGGAATGGCGTCTATTCGAAGAAGCGAGACAACAGACTCGAGTGCGAATATCGAAGATTTGCTCAACCGGGAAGATGTTCATAATCGTCTTATGAGAAGATACAAGGACGCGCCAATTTATTGGTATTTATTAACTTTTGTCTCAATGACGGCAATCGGCATCTTTGTTGTTGAATAGTAAGTGGCTCTCTCAACATAAAATGACCAAGAATCCTAGACTTACACAAGCGGCTCTAGCTACCCCGTTCATCTGCCCTGGTATGGGCTACTTCTTGCATTGGGGATATGCTCTATACTCTTCATTCCTATCGGCATTGTCATGGCCGTGACGAATCAACACAGCAGCATTTATCTTATCTGCCAACTGATATGTGGCGCTGTGTTCCCAGGGCGTCCAGTTGCAAATATGGTCTTCGTCACATACGGGTACATCTCTTCCGCCCAGGGCATTAAATTTGCCGCGGATTTGAAGTTGGGGCATTACATGAAGATCCCCCCGAGGATTCTATTCTCCGTCCAGATGGTAGCAACAATCATCTCGTCCATCACGCAAATCACCGTTCTAAATTGGATGTTCCGCAACGTCCCGGGTATATGTACCCCTTCGGCTATTAATGGTTTCACCTGTCCTATTGCTCGCGTGCACTTCAACGGCTCCATATTATGGGGCGTTGTCGGACCAGCCGAGTTCTTCGGACCCAACGCCACCTACAGATCTCTGGTGTGGTGCTTCTTGATCGGCGCTGTCGCCCCTATCCCGCTGTGGCTCTATGGTCGCGGAAAGAGAACCAGCATCGTTCGAAAGATCAACCTCCCCGTACTATTCGGATCGCTCAGCTGGATTCCGCCGGCAACCGGTCTCAATTTCTCGGTGTGGGCAGTCGTCTGCTACATTTTCAACTACTTGATTAAAAATCGCGCAAGTGCCTGGTGGGCTAAGTACACCATGACGCTCAGTGCAGCGCTAGACTCGGGCTTGGCCTTTGGCATTGTCGTCGTCTTCTTTGGCTTCATTTATCCCGGCTGGATGGATAGCTTCAGCTGGTGGGGCACGGAGGTCTATAAGCAGGGCTGCGACTGGCAGGCTTGTGCTTATCGAACCGTGCCGAACGGATCGCATTTCGGACCTGGTTCTGGGTGGTAGGCATGAGGGATTGGGTACGGTATATATAGAGGATATCTTATGGGATTTCGGTTAGAACTAGTTAGCATTATTCGGCGCTGGGCTTGCTAGACACTCCGTGGTGCATCCTGTGCATCTGCACGTAGATCAGAATGATAACTCCCTGATAAAGGAGGGTTGGATACCTAGCTCTTATAGTTGCGCCACAGGCTCAAATGTCACTGCGACACTGCTAATGGATGCCTTGGTAACGCCCTATGTCCCTGAGATAGCTATCACTTGACCGGCCTATACTGGTTTGTACTCGGAGAATTCGACGTTTCTATAAACGGCTTTACACGGCTCGGCGTAAGACGAAGGTGATTAATTGTTTGAGTACTAGGAGGATCTTTGTTCCTAAGTTCGAGTTTGGTTGCTTACAATGAACTCTACGAACTAGGTACGAAACAGCGTGTTCTAGAATGTAAGCATTGGAAATTAAATGGTTGAGGTTTAGTTCAAGGTGGTTCATTTGTGCGGCTTGTGTAGCCCGGATCGTAAACTAGGTAGGCAGGGAGCTATGACAGCGGGGTATGTATGTTATAAGGTAATTTAAGTCCACCTTCACCGGTGCGAGGATATGTAATTATATATGTTGGCATTCATAAATGAGAATGATAGGTTAAAAGTGTTCCCTAGCTCGTGCGTTTTCTATCTAAATTGTCTATACTGCTTGTTTGTTAACAAGGTGAAACCAGATGTTTAATAGCGAGACAACGCGCAGAGCCACTCATGCATGCATACATGCAAGAGTTTTTGTCATATAAGATCGATGGGACACTGTTGCGTATGTTAAATAGATTCTGTTGCTCTATTTCTGTATTTTCCTTTTTCTCCCTACTCTACAGATTTTTGTGCAGTGTAGCCTATATTGCAGGAGCATTACCTTTGTTAGTGTGTTTAGGACAGTATTTATTTTATTTGTCTCTTTAATAATTTATTTACTCTGGCTGGTTTGTAGAAAGCTGCCATATAGATCAAGAGTGGCCTCTGCACCCTAACTACCCCGGTTAGCCCCTAACTTAAATATATTTCTTAGGTTCTATCCTACATCATCTATTGAATCAGGCCGCGTAAATGAAATTAGAGATACGGCCTGACGAATGACGGTGCTCTGATTTTGCGCGTGCAGTTTAACTGTAAGTTACCATGTCCCCCAAAACAATGAAACACAACGCGATGATACTAAATTGCAAGTGTGCGATGCTGGTGGTCTCGGCCCCCTTGTTTCTACCCCTATCCCAACGCCCTATGTCTCCAGATGTCTACAGGAATATATGTCTATATATAGGTATACGTATGTGCCGAAGGATACGAAATCCCTCACGTATAAACTGCTAGTCATCAGTAAAATTATTGTTACAACCCTTTATTTTATAGCTACCAGTTTAGCTACACCAGAAATTATGGTCCTATCTTATCTGTCGGATCGTGATATAGTCTCTCAGACTTACTTAAGCATTTTTGCTGCTATTCAAAACCCCCTTCTCTTCTTCCTTAGTCTAGTCGTTGTTTCATAGTTTAATTAAGACACAGATGCATTCGAAAAGTTTGTTGTTAAACATCACATGAGACACGCGAAGGAGATCGTCTAGCAGGAACTAGATATTGAAACCTAGGACCATAAGAGTAATCATTTGACTGTCACCTACTTGACGAGAACATTGGAGGCTACAATGCACGATGTGGCCCTCTTCTAGATACCGACTTGTCAGGCACTAGGGTAACAGGAAGGACGAAAGTGAGTCGCAGCTAGGACCCAAAGTATTATATAATACAGAGAAGACTATATAAGGCAGAAGGGCTCCCCAATTCAAGAAGGAAGACCCAGGAATCAATAATATTGAGCTCTTACCCCTACCTACTACCCTGCGGCGACCTACTGGTGACCCGACTTCACTCTAGATAACAACCAACCCTGACACGACTACCCGTAGTTCTGACGTCGGTGGCGGTGAATATTCCTCTTGCGCCCAATCAACCTTGCACGTGGACAAGACCGCCACGGCAGAGAGCGTTTTGCGAATCTGAGCCAAGTTTAAAAGTCGTAATTCTTTATATCTGGCTTCTCTCTGCTTAGCTAGCTTTCTAACGAGCAAGCCTACAACTAATAAGCAGAGAGAACTAGGGCCTAGGAAATCCCCACCTATCGGTGAATCGGGATAGATCTGAGCTACAGATTTGTTTATTAGAGCTGTAATTATTACCCTTTCTAGAAGAAATTTTCTTCTCCCTGCAATACTATGTGAGCTCGGCTCGATAAGATAGAATTAGCTTTGCAAGATCGCAGATATCCAAGCCACTCAAAGGGCAGGAGCTAAAGCATTAACGGGACCATTTCACTAAGCCTTCCAATTGATTGATCCGCTAATATCTCCCATAGCAGCTGTCATGAAGGTGAACCAGAATCTGACCCGCTTGAACAACCTAATCGAGACGCTTGCAGCGAGGCACTGAGTGCAGAAAATGAAGCTTATTGGCTCGGATTTAATATATTGGTATTATGAGGCTGTGACGTTTAAGCGAATACTACCCTTAGGTTAAAGAAATGCAGAACTTATCATTATCTCCACAGGCAAGAGGGCTGTTGTTTTACAGGGAGTGGGTATTCTCGGCCAATTGCAGATTACATTGGAGCATATCTATTGTCACTTATAGATCTCTGCTCGGTCTTCTCCGTTGAGGCTACAAACCAGAGAATTATGGCCGAGAACTGGAGGCAAATCCCACAGATGCTTTAGCGCAAGTATTACAGTTAGCACGATCTTGTATATACGATTAACGTCGTATTTTCCGGGTAGATAAATAGTAATAATAGTAATTTGCGAAAGAGATTGGAAAGTCGAGACGCTATCTGAGAACAATATGGGTGGGAATTCTAACGACGGAAGATGACGCACATCTCCCCCGATAATACACCCACGAGGACGATTCCGGAATCAATGAGGCCACCACAACCGCTAAAATTCACGCCTTTGGGAAAGATTTCCGGTTTCAATTGCCAAAGAAGCTGCAGGTTCGTATAGATTCGGACTAGAGTATGCAATATGTGTATCGCTGACACCAGAGCCGCGTCGCGAGCCTGCGTGGACGCTGATGGACGATGCCATAGCGTCGCAATGTTAATTACGTTCCCGAGTTGAGATTAAGTAGCGGTGTGTGAAAATGGAGGGCGGGGCCGAAAGTAGGGCGAGACACCGACAGACGCATTGGAACATTCTGCATCCTGTGAAATGACTGCCTGGGATGAACAACGCTGCCTAGCCTTCTCGATGCCGTATCATGCAATAGTTATTCCTAAGGCAGTGTAGCCAAATCAGTGAAGGGCCCGAATGCTACACTATCTTAGGCAACAAGGCTCTAAGTCCAAGGACGATATGGATCTGCGGAAGTAGTCTGCACTATAATGGTAATGTGAAATATCTTTGGCCCTGTGACCGCCAAATACTGCATGTCCTGCTAGTTCTTTGATACCACCGCAATCTTATCAGCGCGTAACGAAACTGCAATAATTCTTTTGGGTACGCTAATGTCTTATGATATCTAGTGCGCTTCATATCTGATCCCGTACGGGAAAAACAGGAAGTTACGTTCCATTTACGATCACATGTGCAGCACATCTGACGCGTGTCGCGCTGTCTACCTTGTAAGTGAGCTAGTTGTGGCTTATGAGATGCATTGCAATCGAGGGTATTCTATAAAAGTAGAGTACTGAGTTAGGATTATACCTATATATTGATTATATTACGATATAGGAAGGCAATATCCGAAAGACAATTTGTGTGAAATAATCTGTGTAAAATAATTTGTAGAAAATAATTTATGTAAAATATTTTCTCCCTGCGCATCGGTAGCTATTCACATAATTAAGTTATCTTACTAGAAGCACGATAGCGTAAGTTAGTAGCCTCCGGTCTTCCAGTCTTGTGGCCCAGAATACAGCCCAGTTCTTGTTATCGAGTACTACCTTCTAAATTCAGCAGCCCACAGTGAATATGCCTATCATACTTGTACGGTATATCATCACCCTTAACTCACCAACACCCTGGTTTTCTGGACCCGGAGGTGCATCATAGGCCCATTGATCAAGGTCAGGTGCATTGGATATATGCCGGCAAAGGAAATGGGGCTTAGATTTACGTGGATAACACGGTTGCCCCGAACCCCGCAAAGAGAGCATTTGATTTACCAGGCGTTTGCAAATAAATAGCTAACTAGTGTCTTGCAAACTAAGTATACCCAGGCCGAAGGTTCCTCACAACGACCCAATATACCCAGTCTTCATACAGGGATACCAAGTCACTATAACAAGTACGCAGCTATTCAAATCGAGCAACATACTTTTCCAAACTAAGTAGAGTAATCCGTGATGTACCATTGGTCAAACAAGGCGTAAAGAATACAATGGTTGACCGTAAGCACTTATTGAGATTTGGAAGATAATGATAGATTCATTTACAAATATGGCTCCAAGATCCATAGCAAATAATCCTTTCCGAGAAAGAGCGAGAAAAGAGGCAGCAATGAAAGCGAGTTTCGACCCTGATATATAACCCCATTTCTTCACGTAATAATCACGGCGCCGTATGACAAGTTAACTACTATGATGAGTGATGTAACACGGCTAAAGAGAAGGATGTAATGCACTAACTCGTCAATTTAATAACAATTTGGGATATATGAACCAGTGTAGACTAATCCTTGAAGTACTCGAATCGTGGAACCGGTTTGAGGGTTTCGTCAACATCCTCGTTCTCAGAGTCGATGTCAGAATCATCTGCATCGTCGCTAAACAACGCTCCTTTGTTGTAATCTCGCTTGTACTTCGCTTTCCCTCTACGTCTAGAGTAGACGAACTCGCGAACACGGTACGCAAAATCGCAGTCTTGACCAATATGGAACCCGGATGTAAGTAAGGTTGAGTGTTCGCGAGACACCTCGGCCTTGGTCGTCGCTATATTTTGGATATTCGCACCCACTGATCCACATCCCCTCGTCTTCTTTACCAATGTCTCCTCAATTTCGAGCTTATTAGCCGTGGCGATGCCGATGATCATGTAGAGCGACTTCGAGAAGAGACACTGCCTGGCATACTGCTTCACCTCGTCATTTTCGAGTGCTCGTTCCATGAATTCCTTATCAGGTCGAAACCACGTAGTGCGAATATTGAGCGCGTCTAGGGTAGTCTGCGAACTAGCCATAGCATCTCCCCCAAGGGCCGCTTGTACATTCTGGAGCAGACCCGAAGGAACCAGTCTTAGTAGCAGGTCCGTGTTTGTAGCGAGCACTCCCTCAATATTTCTTTTCTCAATCGGGATATCGTGTTCAAGGTACTTGGCCTCAATAGAGGGTGCCCGCTGTTCAAAATTGAGAGACGAATCTACTGGCTCATTGGGATCCTTAATGATGCTGCCGAGGAAGAGGTGCTGACCCGTTGGCGCTGGATATCGGTATACATGCCATTTTGGGGCACCGGCGATGACTTTGCTTTTCATGGGGGTAGAGTCAGAATCTCCAGGTTGGTGATAAATTATGGTCGACTGAAGGAAAGCATATGGGAAGGACGGAGGGAATGATGAGAATGGGAAGAATGCTGAACTCACTTGTTTGCATTCCTGATTTTCGGACAAGGGACACTTGGCACAATACCACCTCAGGAGCTCACCTGGCTATTACCAATCACAGACCATCGATACCGATTCAATATAAGCTGCATGGATGGATAGATGGATGGAAAATTTTACGCCGGGGGAAAACTCGCGTCTTCAGCCTCCCTAGGGGCTTCAGGCGTATAAAACTATCTAGCTATTTATCCTACTACCGGGTTTAGAAAAATATTTTAATATATAGATATTTTATTTTTTAAACCTAAAAATATACGTAATAATTAAACTATATTTATTAGCCTTGTTTTTTAAATTTATATTTAATATTATATATTTATAATTAATTTTTTTATAAAAAAATAAATTAAAATTTAATTATAAAAAAAAAAAAATATATTATTTAAAAATAATAAATTTAATAATAATATTTTTATAATTAATTAAATTTATAAAATAAAAATTTTATATTATAATTTTTATAATTAAAATTAAATAATTAATATTATATATATAAAAAAAAAAATTAAAAAAATATTTTTAAAAAAAAATAATTAAATTTTAAATTATAATTTTTAATTTATAATTTAAAAAAATATTTTATAATAAAACTAATAAATTTTTTAAATTTTTTTTTTTATTTAAATAATTAAAATTAAAATTAATATTATTAGTTATATTTTTAAAATTTAATATAAAAAAATTATAAAAAATATTAATTATTAAAAATAATTAGTTTAATTATTAGTTTTTTTAAAAAAAATAATTAAATTTTTATTTTT
>MU384074.1:0-44655 GCA_022495065.1 Xylaria telfairii | reverse complement strand
TTACAGTAGGTTAGATCGTATAGCACTAAATTTAATTATATTAATAAAAAATAAAATAATACGTACGTAGCTGTAAATATTATATTGTTTAAATAAAAGCGCGTAAATCTATGTATTTTAAAAGCGTGCGTGCGTCGTATATAAATTCTAGGTGGAGACTGACACTTCGATTCGAAACTAGTGTATCAATTCTCATGAACTGTTCATTGATTGCATAGCTTGATCTGCAAGTATAAGGGGCACTGTCCAAGTTATATTATAATCTGCAGCTGTCTGACTGCCAAGAAAGTATCTTAACGGAAGTCATGTTCGCATCGGTCGGATACGGGATTTGACAGAATTCGGAGAAAAAGTAGTTCGTGCTTGTCTATGCTGCGCCACTCCAGGATCCCGACGTGCGTCCCTTGGCAGACTCCTCGGCACTGCGTCGAGGGCACGACAGTATAGTAGGTTGCCTCACCCCGGCCAGGTCAATTCAGTGTGGCTCAGCTCGCCCGCGCTCCGCCGCTAAGGCAAAGCAAACCTCGTAGGGAGTGTCCAATGCGCCGTGCGCACATTGAATATCTATCCACCCTCACTTGATCGCATACTTTGACGCTGTTCATTGATGTCAACCTACGTACATAACTCCTTGGGTAGTGAGGTCAATTCTTCCAAACGCATCTCGCTCGTCCATGAACGTAGGATACATACGCTTGAGGCCCGTCTTGACCGGTTGCTTTCGTTCCTAGTTGCTGGGCATGAACTACCCTAAAAAGAAATGAGGTGGGTTTGCCATCCCACCACCCACTACCTAATCCCAGTCCTGCATGCTGACAGCACTGGTCCTGCTCAGTGATCGGGAGATATTTGACGAAGCGCACCAAGAATTTCTAGACGCACTCTCCGAACGCGATCGTGCGCGTTTCCCCTCATGTTGCTCTCCTGATGATCTTTTCCAGGCGATCACATCGGTCGCCGATCAGGCGACCCAAGGGAAGCGACGTCGACTGAACCGGCTTCTCAGTCTTGCGCAGAAGCTCAACGGTCGTTTGCAGCCATTCTTCGATGCTGTCAATGTCATCATTGCTGCTTCGTCAGTCGCCGCGGCCGTTTATGGCTCATTCCGCATAGCCATTCAGGTGCGTCGTTTCATTTATCCTATCGGTCTCAAGCAGGTGGGCCATTGTATTATCGCGCATCTAACTTGGGACCTACAAGCTCGCTACTAGCCTGCCTTCTTTCTTCGAAAAGACAATCGCCGTTGTCGAACATTTTGCCGAGTCGTTCCCTCAATATGGGGCTCTAGCCAAACTGTTTGAGGGAGAACAACCAACTCGCATAAAGCAGCATCTCCAAGATGTCTATAAAGACATTTTCGAGTTTTTACGAGTTGTCACGAGGATATTCACGGCATCTAATGGAAGTAAGTTAAATTGCCGTGAAACGTGCCAATTCCGGCCCTGCTCCTAACGCTGTACAGAGATCAGACGTCCACCAGCACTCATAGCTACCACCATTTGGACTCCATTTGAAGCCAAGTTTGGACAAATCATCAACCGTTTGAATTCTTATCGCAATTTTATATCGGAAGAGATAGAGATTCTGCAGCTCGGAAAGATTTACCGCTTAGAGCAGGATGTCGCGCGCGAGAGACAGTTTGCCAAAGCAGAGCGCCAAGAGGGAGCTGCTAGGCGCCAGAAACTGAATGAAATAGCAGGTGACACATCACGGATCGAACAGGCTCAAACTGAAGAAGCTAAAAGTAAGAGATACTCATTTTACTGCTCAGTATTTATTGACTTGACTTGTTATTTTACGGAGACTTTGCTCACCTACGAACAGAACTGTCTGTCAGGAGGCTCTTGGAGTGGCTTGACCCGCCTCATTTCGCCGAGGAGTTCGACTCATCCAAGCGCGTCCGTCAAGAGGGAACAGCAACTTGGCTACTTGACGACCCCCAATTCCTAGCTTGGCGTGATACCATCCCAACGCCGGCATCGGTGATACCCGATAGAAAGAAGATGCCTCCGTGGGTGTTGTGGATAAATGGTGAGTGCCGTTCGGCCCAGCTTGCCTTGAGCAGTAGCTTATTCAACCCCTAGGAAATCCAGGCTGGGGGAAGACGATACTTGCTGCCGCTGTTTTAGAGGATATACTGTCCGAAACATCTTCTCCGAATAATCACGAGTGCTTGTACTACTTCTTCAGCTTCCGAGACCCAACACGCGCTGGGCTAGACTCGGCATACCGGGCTGCCCTAGCACAACTACTGCATCGCCACCGTGACGACTTAGCACTTATCAATATGTTTCTATTCATGAAGTTCGATGTGTCCGGCTCTGGGCAAATGCGGGCTTCTTTAAACGAGGTTGAAAGTCTGATGCGGGCCTGCGCCACGCAGTTGGGTGGACTCAATTTAATTCTCGACGGAATCGACGAAGCAACCGATGCCGAAGGCCTGACAAGCCAGTTAAGGATCCTTACTTTAGCCAGTCCTATCAAGTTGCTTTGCTTCAGTCGTCCGAATGTCCACGCCTTGCAGAGACTGGTTCTACCGAGTTCTAAGATATCCCTTACCAGGGCTCAGACATCGACTGACATTGAAATATACCTTCATGGTGCTGTGGAGAGTCTTGTTGAAGATGGTATGATATATACAGACGACAACGCTCGCTTAGTTAACCATCTTCTATGTGGTGCCGACGGCATGTTCCTCTGGGCGAAGCTCATGATCAGCTTCCTGAATTCTCCCGTATTGACTCCCGAGGCGCGTCTCCATACTATCTTCAGCGTGACCTTGCCAGAAGGTCTCGAAGGAATGTACGAAAGGATACTAACGCAAATTTGCGGTTCAAGAGTTTCAGAACAAGACCTCGCTCACAAGACGCTCAACTGGATGATCAACTCGATTGGTGCTAGTGGAGGATCGTATCTTCACCAATTACGCTCCTACGTTAGCAGCGACAACATCAATTATGAGACACAGTCGGATCAAGATTTCGCTAATATGGTGACCACTGTGTGCCAAGGGTTGGTCGAATATCGTCCTACTGAATCGCTACTCTTCCCCGAAGACGTTATCCAGAGTTATTCTCCAAGAATCGCCTTCGTCCACCACTCTGTGCATCAATATTTTATCAATGCTGACATCCAAAGATCTGCTACGTTTTCCAAGATCGTGTCCGATCCCATAACGGCGCAGGCTGAGTTAACGACCAAATGCCTTCGATGTATCGTAAAGAATGCCCCAAAAATTGCACCTTCCAGGTTCACTGGCAGTTGGCAGGGACGACTTCGTGACTGCGGCAAACCTGACAAATTTGAAGCATATTGCGTCCGGTATTGGATCTATCATCTTTCACAAACGATGCAAGATTTACGGCATACGAGTTCCATCTCCTATGCCATACCTAGCTGCTCGAATCTAGTCCTAGTGCTAATGGAATTTTTGAAAAGCCCGATGGCCGTCGTCTCCTGGATCGAAGGTATATATACCCTACAACAATGCGTCGAGTCCGAGATCGAGATCCTACAAAACTGGATGCGTAGTGCTACAAGCTTGGACCAGTCAGCCACTAGTCTGCAAATCAGCCAGTTGATAGAACCCATGTCAGCGTTTGCGCTCGAGCTGAAAGAATTAGAGAAAGAATGGGGGACCAGATTACTTGCTACGCCTTCGGGTAAGTATATCGTCAGTCGCTTCAAGCACGCACTAACACGAGGATAGTCAGTATTTTCCCAGGCAGCTCCATACTCCCCCCTAGCTTCGTTTATGTCCATTCATCTAGTTTATTCATTGCTGATACCCTCCCCCTCTCATGTTGTGTACAACCAAATGAGTTGATGTTTCTAAATCATATGGTTGTAACTAACGCGATATCTCCTATCACCAGATAATATGGGACGATGTTACCATATTCCAGAAACCTGGCATATTATCCCGTATCGCTCAAGGGAGCTTAGTTCGCCCTAATACCTGTCTCACTGCCGCTAAAGCTTCACTCTCACAAGCACACGCCTCCAAAAAGCTATGCACCGTCTCTAAGACGGCAGAAGACGGGGCATTCATGGCGGTTCTCGGAGTTTGGCCATCTTTGGACTTCGAGAAAATGGCGAACGGCCTGGCCACGGCTACAGATTCCGTTTATCAGAACGTAGAGCACTGCAGCGATGGCTGGGTTGCGCAATACGAACTGTGGTCGGTACAGGATCGTACACGTCAGCGAACATACCAAATTGATTTAGACCCAACAGAAGTCCAGCTGCTACTTCGCCAGTCATTCCGCCAGGGCATTGGGGAAATTAGCTTGAGTCCCAAGACGCACACGTTCTCTTTTTCTACCCTTGCGTTTGAGTGTGTGCAAACAGAGAAAGGGTTCAACGCGTCATTCCCTCTTTCGATCGCGCATGATTGCATGCGTTTCGCAGTCCTTCGCACCATTTACCAACTTCCTGATAACCCCTTGACGTACAAGACCGAGCCTACTAGTGCCGTATTACCTCTCCAGTCACTCCCACATTACAATCAGAAATGGACTACAAATGGACTCCCGATATATAATCCGCGGCCGAAATACGGCCCAGCATTGAATGAACTATCTCTCTTAGCTATAAGAGATTGGTATGCGTACTCGATTTCTTTCGACTCAAAGGCTCAGTATATTGTGTTTTGCGACTACCAAAAGCCTTGCATCACACATATCGCCGTGTTCTGCATCTCATCAGAGTCAGAATTGATTCTAGAGCTTGTGCAGTCGGTGAAGTCCTCGATCCCACCACCACATCCCAAGTGCGAAATATTCCACCCCTCCAGAGCCCTACTAGCATTCTCTGCAGGGTACGATATCTGGACTTGGGATTTTGGCACACGTAAGAATCTCATTTGATTCCAGGATTACACGACAAGTAACTGACAAATGATCTAGCAACATCACTGCCGATTATCCCAAAGTCACAAAAAGCAGGCTGCCGACCAGTCGGCGTTGACAAAAACGACAAGTATAGTAAAGGCTGCGCAATGCACAAGCAAGATTTTGAGGATTGTTTAATTAGAAACCTGCAATTCTCGGCATGTGGTAATTACCTACTCGTTCAAACGCGGAAAACAGTCAATGTGATTCCCATTGACGAAACCCCGACTCTTTTGCCATCTATTCGCGCCATTCCGAAAAGTGGCGGACCAATCAAAGATATTATCAATCTGCTAAAAACGAACTCCACCGCCCTCTCTTGCGATCAAGTAATGCAAGATTCATGTCTTATTCAAGGCAGCACCTCTGGTAAACAAATTGGACTGTATACGACGATAACCCCGCGGAGTGTGGATCTTGTAGCGTTTTCCGTGGACGGCAAGGCCACTTCAACGTTCCAGCTACTTTCGGTCCCGGAATCCTTTGCAAAGAAAAACACATCAATCTCCCTTTTACCCCCCGACCCGTCGTCTAACACAATCACTATGATAATTAACAAGACTACTACAAAGGCGTATGATGTCAGGGGCGAAGCGGATGACCACTGTCCTGCGATCATTCACCGAAACATCTCATCCATTGGTGAAAGTATAGAGCCGCCGTCGCTGAACATTTCACTGGCTGATCTCGCAGCACAATCGATCAAGCGGCCTTTAGCAGTAGAACAAAGACAGACCTGCGACAACGATCCTCGTTATAAAAGACTGAAATTAATTGAGTATATCCCTAAATAGCAGTATAACTGCCACTGAACCACTAAGCATAATGCCCGAAGTATAGCACGTACCAAGGGCTACTGTAGTAGGAGATTCGGAGGCAAACCTAGAACTTTCCTCCTTGTGAAATAACTAGTTGGCAGGCGTTGTAAGGGCACATATCAACAGGTATAAATAGACATAGACGGACGAGCGTATATCTATATTCATTGATTATACTCTTTTTAACTTCTCGCTTTACTATTTTTCATTTGATTTTATCTGTAGTAAACATTCGCTATTCGGTAGTTCAAGTAAACTTCTATCCGCTCTCTCTTACTGTTTTATTTTTCAAGTAAATTCCTCACACGTACGCGGACCCGAGGGCCTGCGACACCCGATATTATGTAAATAATAGTATACGCGCCAAGTGGCAGAACAGCTCAGGTTGGGTCAGATCGGTTCTTCCGATCTGACCTAATTCTACCCCAACCTCTAAGATAATTTGATTTATGGAAATAGCAGCAGCCGAAAACGACTTACTACTACTACACCTTAACGGCTAGCCGCAGCTGTTATGCAGCGACTTAGTAAATAGATGTAGCAGCTTAGGAACTACAGAAATAAAGAAATCCTGAAGCTCTGATGAAGCTCTTATGCATAGTAGGTAGGGAGTGATCTACTGACTCATTGTGGTAGTGCGACAGACCCGTGGGTCTGCCGCCCACTAGGCTTTCTGCATTACGAAGTGATACTAATGTAATGCATCCGTCGCAACATATTCAACCACAGGAGCCGCCTCCATGGAATGGTTGTACACAATATGAGCTATCGGCAGAGAGATAGGCAGGGCAGGATTTGGGCCCCACTGGTAGGGTTGCGAGAGTGTTAAACATGGTTATCTATGTAGCTCCTCTACCCTGAGCGCATAATAGGGTCTATGATTGCGCCTTGGTACAAGAAGAGCCTGGAATTAGGTCTATCTAGAATAAAATAATGTGCCATGGGTGTCGAGGTCCTTGAAGTCTTCCATTTGGATCCTTTCCTGACCTTGGTCGCGGATCTTGACTGTATATACAATTGGGTTGGTGTTCTCAACCTCCAGGGTCTACCATTGTATCTCCCACAAGCGAGGGTTGAATGGCGTCAGTTTCGATAGACTTGCGGGCGGTTGGTGTCCAAGACTTGAAATCAGATGCCTACAGCGTATTCAGCACGTGTAACATATTCTCAGTTCTAGCCTTAGCCTAAGCCTAGACATAAAACGAGTAGCGAGGGCGTAGGAATTCCGCATTGTGCTCCACTACTACTGCTATCGGAGTAATGCTTCCAGGGCGATGCACGCCATCGTGTCACTATTTTGTGAGGAATTGTCATGGACGAGTCGCAGTACGTCCTTCGATGACAGTACCTCTATCAACTTCCGCAATAGCCCTTTCATTCCCTGGATTTTGTCTAAACCACCACTAAGCCTAACAATTTCATTGATAGCGTTGACATGTGTGCCCCAAGCAGTTAGGTCTCCGGCGATAAGCTACGAAAGATGGACACATTGTTAGAAGATTATCGACGGAAAATTAGAGATTTGTATGCGTGAGATTAGAAACCGAAGGAGAGTTTGGGTTGCCTTACTTCATCTGATGCTAGTTGTAACACAGTGGAGATGATAATATCACTTATTATCGGCTCACGAGAAGAGGGACGGGTTGTTGCAATGGACTCGGCGAGAAGACGCAGGCAAGAGGCTTTGTATTGCAGGGCATATCGATAGTATCGCGTGACTCCTGTCCTGATGTACAGGCTACGGCAAGAGCAGAGATAGAACCCCATTTTCATCACAGGGTTCGCGAGAGCCACTGGAAGCCAGTCGAATAAAACAGTGGCTTTGTAAGCTTGTACAGGGGTCAAGCTGCCGGTGCAATCCCCATTGAGTGAGATTACTACGTCCACATCTAGCCACGATGAGGTTCGTTAACCGTATTCTCGAGTAGAACGTTCAGATAATGTAGTAAAGGTAGACTGTTGGAAATAGTTGTAGACCGCGTTCACTCACAATATTGTACTAGGGAACATTCAAACTTCGACATCGGGCCATGCGAGCATTCGAAATGATTCTGTGTAAAGATCTGGCTGTCCAGGGGCGAACTTAGGGTCATTAGAAGGGAGTTGCCGCCCGTCTCGGCACCAAAGTCTTGGCAAGTGCGCGTGCAAAGGGCAGTGTCCGCAGGTGTGACGCATGTGAAATGACTGTGTTGTTCGTGCCGAATATGGGTCCGAGCGGCGGGTTGCTGTTCTAAGCTTGACTTAGGCCTCCTGGAGTGATACCTGGCAGTCCGCTCCCTCCTCACTCTAGCATGTGTATTCTTCGCTACGTGGGCTTTGACCAGGTTGGGAGGGATGGCAGGGCCAGACACCCAAAGCAGGTCCATGCTTCTGGTGGCTGACTGTATCGTGATTATCAGATATCGCCGCGTAGGTAGTCCGATGTAGGTCTTGATATGGAGAAATTCAATGTGAGAGCAGATGCCTATTTGCTACCTAGGCACCTACATTTGGAGAATGAGGCTAAAGTTAGAATAACACTACGTAGAAACGCCCCTTTCCTCTTCGGGGCATTGCAGAGCTTGGCATCTATCTGGCCCCGCCCGTTATCCCTACCGATGGTGGGAATAGGGGGGCAGCTTTGACGATCTGTAAGAAGAAAATGTCCACGTACGTATTATTCGGATGAACGAAGCTAGATCTGTAGTTGGTCTCCCACTATTTGCAGTTGTCTGACCGCCGAAGCTAGCTGGCAGCTGGATACATAATTGCTACACTGTATACGACGAAAATTACTATGGCATGGAACTATGCCTCTTTAATATTTACCTACCGTTCTTAGGTGATAACACACCCTTTGTTTTATTTATAGATATAATTCACTCCTCCTCCTCCTCCTCCTCCTCGTATTCCTCGTCGATGGAAGCATCTTGGTATTGCTGATATTCACTAATCAGGTCGTTCAGGTTGGATTCCGCTTCCGTAAACTCCATCTCATCCATGCCTTCCCCGGTATACCAGTGAAGAAATGCTTTGCGGCGGAACATGAGAGCGAACTGTTCCCCTACACGCTTCAGAATTTCTTGAAGAGACGTGGAATTGCCGACGAAAGTCCCAGACATTTCCTGGCCGAGTGCTGGCACGGAGCACATTGCTGTCTGGATATTATTCGGGATCCAGTCGACGAAGTAAGCGGAGTTGTTGCTCTGCATGCTGTAGATCTGCTGTTCTGCCTCCTTCATTGATAACTTCCCGCGGCTGTAGCATTAGGTTAGTGCTAGCCGAGAATACTTTAATCTAGCGGCTCACGATTGCGCAAACTGATACTGTGGAATTGCGTGCAATGCAGTGAGTGCATGGATGGAATGGGAAAAAGTGATGACATGGGACCTAGACGAGGTAAGGGAGCAAATAAGCGAGTGTGGGGAAACTTACAACATAGCCGAGCATGTCAGGAAGCGTCCATTACGGAAGTCCGAGGCTGCCATCATATTCTTTGGATCAAACATCTGCTGTGTCAACGCTTGGACGGTCAAATGACGGAATGCCTTAGCACCAGGCATGAGGCTGGTCAACGGCGCGTAGCCGACCATGAAAAAGTGTAGTCGTGGAAACGGAACCATATTCACTGCCAATTTACGGAGGTCCGAATTCAGCTGGCCTGGGAATCGCAATGATGTTGATACGCCCGACATGACGGTGGACACAAGATGGTTCAAATCGCCGTACGAGGGTGAAGAGATCTTGAGAGTTCTCTGGCAGATGTCATGTAGCGCGTCATTGTCGATGCAAAAGGTCTCGTCCGCGTTTTCGACGAGCTGGTGGATGGACAGTGTGGCATTGTACGGCTCTACAACCGTGTCAGAGACCTGTCACTCGGATATTAGCACCATTCCTCTTGATGAGTAGTCTCGCACAGAGAAGGAAACAGGATCCAAAGATGAAACATGTGTAGGCTGCTCCTGCGAACAGAGAACAAGTACTTTCTTACCTTTGGCGATGGTATCACGGAATATGTTGCCATGATCCTATCAGGATACTCCTCACGAATTTTCGACAAGAGCAGCGTACCCATTCCCGACCCCGTACCTCCTCCAAGAGAGTGTGTGATCTGAAAGCCTTGCAGACAGTCACAACCCTCTGCCTCTCGCCTCACGACATCGAGTACGTTATCAACGAGCTCAGCTCCTTCGGTATAATGGCCCTTTGCCCAGTTGTTGCCCGCACCGGATTGGCCAAAAACCATGTTATCCGGGCTGAACATGTTGCGGAATGGGCCACTACGGACGGCGTCAATGGTCCCGGGTTCCAAGTCTACCAAGACAGCTCGGGGCACGAATTTCTTGTTTGCCCCCTAAAGAAATGGTCAATAAATCCAGGGTAACGTAGCGCAACGGAAGATCCAAACCTCGTTGAAATAAACCCCAATTCGGTCTAACTGGAGGCTCGACGAGCCTTGGTAACTGCCATTGTGGTCAAGACCGTGCTCGCGAGAGACAGTCTGCCTATGTCACCACCCCTTGTCAGTAGTCGAAGTTGGCCTCGGAAAGTCTGTCGGATAGACATACCAAAAGGAGGCACCGACTTGGTTTCCCTGTCGAGGAAACAGATAATTAGTACTCAGTCACGAAGAAGGACGAGCATAGCGTACGCATTGGCCGGTCGAAATATGTATCTGCAGATGGTATTAGTGAGTAGTCTGGTTCGCGGACAGTCAATGGGATCCGTAAAGTTAGAAGTCTCGAAGAAACAATGACTTACAATTTCGCGCATATTGTCAGATTACACCTAGATTTACTATCGATGTGATGATCCGTGGATGTATTTCCGTGTACTTTCGAAGTCGCTTGATATGAAAAGAATGATATGTTAACTTGTTACTCTAGGTAACAACAAGTCCAAGAGAGTAGAAGTATTATTTTATAGCAGTCCAATGTTTATTTACCAACCCGTCGCCCCGCGCTACCCGGCGCGACTTTCCATCTGCTTGAGTGCCAACGCTGTTGCCTATCATACAGCGGCGCATCGGATCACCAACGCCAAGCTTTGCATTCACTATGGTTGGTTAGTGCTATGCAATCCCGGTAAACGCACCATAAGCATGCATGAGAATAAGCTTTACGGCTAGTGTTACGGGAATAGTAACTTCATAACATTCTACGGCGCAATTTGTGTGTAGTGGTGTGAAGGAGAAACCTCTGCTCGACTTCCGAATCCCTAGTATCCCACCTGGCTGACCCTGAGTGTGGACTAGCAAACTCAGCTCCGGACCTCTTATATCCAATAGATACGGGGTTCGGTCAAATACCTGCGGGATTCGGGATTGCTACGCTGCGCATGTACAAAATCGCCATTCGCTTCCAATAATATGTCGTCTTCCAAGTCCTTTGATGTATCAACCTCGATTATCGACAGCCTATAATGCAAGAACAGAGGTCCAATCTTCTCTGCTCATGAAACTTTTTAGATTGGTCATGGGACAGTCGATGCCGGCCTACATAGGGTAATTAGCCAAGTCGTGCGGAAAAAGTGGAAGCGAAGACTTGCCTTTCTCATGTCTGCTGCTGTCACCAGATTCATTCCACCGTCATACCCCGGGTTATCACAGTAGGTGAACATGTCGCTGACCTCTTTTCCAAATTCTGAGTCGGGTGTGATTGCTATCAATTCCTTCTCCGTGATCTGCTTGTAGCTCGCTTTCTGTCCCGTGATCTCCCCCCATTGCCGAGCGACTTCACTCCAACTACAGCTCTCTCCTTCGGCCATGTAGTGCCCACCGGGTGCTCGCTGTGCAACAGCATAGACAAAATTGCCCATGTCGGCATTGACATCGAGGTGGGGGACTATACGGTCGGGACTAGTAGTGAAACTTATCAGGTAGCTACCATCAGGTTGCTTTGGCACACAATATCAGCTGTGTGCGTGATCCAAAAGTGTGAGATGTCTGACCCTTGCATACCATGAAGTCGGCAATAGCCTGTAGCTAGTCATGAAGCATCCCGTTTGAATGCAGCTCATCTTGGCGGCTAGTGCGGGATATTTCTCAACGACGTATCGCGGAAAGACATCGGCCTTGGAGTCGAAGTGATAAGCCTCCTTGAGTACGCCTTTACTGCAGATGCCCGCGTGACTCAAGGTTGAGACGAGAAACCCGTTGGATTCAAGAGAGTCGACTGTGGCAGCAGCGGCGTCGGCGATATTCTTGCCCTGTTGATACTCAACGTTATATGCATACTTTCGACATGATATGCCTTGCGCCTGAGCTTCCTGTCTGCAGTCGGGTCGGAAAAACGGCTCCCAGTACTGAGTGACACTGAAGATCAGGCTGGCGCCTCTGAAGGCATATTTGAGGCTCCGCAAATCGTTCAAGTCGGCCTGGACTATCTCAATACCTTGCGCAGCGAGTTGTTTGGCCTTTTCAGACGTGGGATTACGAGTGAGACCCCGCACCTTGAAAGTCGGGTCTTGAAGAAATCGCTGGGCGACGGAACCACCTTGGTTACCAGTGACGCCGACAACAACGGTAAGCTTCGGCATGATCTATATACGGAGCGTAATCTCACAGGGCTCTGGATGAATGTGGAACGGGATGAGGATAATACCTAGTGGGTGAGAGCTAGCAGATGATCCAGCTCTACTGTATTTCTTAATGCCGAGGGTCACGTGAGAAACTCGTTCATATCGGTCACGACCGGGATAAAGGCTTCTATTTTCGGACCCTGTAAGGTGGTCTGGGAACTCATAGGCCCTAGTAATAATAAGATATTCACAACTTCGGTACAGATCCTAAAACCTCCGGTCTTGGAGGCTTCCACGCCAACACTTCAACAATTTGAATGCAAAAAGTGACGTAACATGGCAAGATAACCGGTCCAGCGATAGCATACCATTGAAGTAAGCTTCTATCTAAAAATACAGTGAGCTTCAATTTGATTCCGGAGATTATCAAACTTAATCTTTGGGGCTTTTCTTTTTTTACCTGTTTTCCTCCTTGCTCTCCTCTTTTTTAAATGCGAAAAACGGAAGAGCGCTTAAAGCTTTGCTAGAAACGACAGTGAATGAGGACTTATAAGTAGGCATAGATTTAATATATTAAACGTGACTTTTCTAGTACACAAGGAGGCGAGGAAAAATATAGAAATTCCTTAGATAAACTCTTGTGATATACTGCTACAGCCTGGCACGGAGTCCGGAGGGGTTACCTTGTGGTTACTCTGTTTTGTAGTTACTCTGTTTTAGGTTGTTTAATAAACCTTCTTATGTTTGAAACTTGTGTTTGCCCAAGGGAGAAGCTGGGTCTTACCACTACGCAAAGTCTCTCCGGAAGAGGACACGTGCGGGGTGTGGTCGGCTGGAGGTTGGACGTTGAATTGCCTGTCTTTGATTTTACAGCGAGGTCCCACCAAGAATAAGGTTTCTAGCTCCGGGTGCAGACAGGCGGACTAGCTGCCGGAACCTTCTGCGTCGCACGCTCAACCCCTGTATTACCAGGCAACGCCCCTGTTCTTTTAGCTATTGGAAATAGAGGGAAAGTACAACTGACCAGAGCCTACTAGTTCACTCCACAACCAATACCACCCTGTTTTGCCTCTCCAATTCTTTATTGGGTACTCGCGTGACGTCATAATCGCTCCTGGCATCAATTCGCCAGAGGGAGACTTGCCCCAGCTTTACAGTACATGCGCCTGTTAGTTTTAACCATACGGTGCGGGGTCAGAATCAAAGGGCATTGGCTATCGATAACGGGAGAGCTTTACCTATTTAGGATGAACGACAGGTACCCTGTTGGCCTATTGGGCGCCAGTGACATGCACCATATTGTGGCTCCCCACCTTAGCTCCCCGACACTTCAACATGGTATTCACAGTCACTACACTTCCTATCAATATATTCACCATCACACTAACCAGCACTCTTCAAACGGGCGAGGAGATCCCGTCATTTCGCCCGCCAGACCAGATACAAATACTAACATATTTCGAGTCACCCATCTCCACTCTCAGACCCGCCCGGGTCGAAGCCGCCATGGTTTCACTTAACCCGTATCTCGCTTACAAACGAGACACCAGTCGGCTAATATTTTGGATTGTGAAAGCATCCAATGCCATCATTGCGTCCTCGGCTAGTCTACCTGACCATGTGCCCAAAACCCCCAACACGAATGGCGAGGTCACCGTGTCAAGCCTGGTGTCCCTCTCGAAGCTAATCGCAAAGCACATCAAACCAATCCCACCTGTTATCCTTTCGCTCTTGGATTCAGTGATAAAAGCGCGAACGGCCACTTACGAGGCTTTCCTGCAGCTTGTTGCCGACAAGTCCGATCCTGAGGTCGAGCGAAGTAATGCCTCTCACAAGTACTTCATTGATGCCCTTGTCGAGGCATTTGAGTCCCTCGGAGGCCTTGCGTGGGCTGAGAAATGCAAAACGGAAAGCCCTTCTTCCACTGACCAGGCCGACCTTGACCAGGTTCTGTTCGCTAACCAATTTGCCGTGCTCCGTATCGATGGAGACACAGTACTGCCGAATAAGGCCACATCTGATGATGAATCCGACCTAGAACCTCAACAGGGCCAACCTTCCCAGAGACGGCAGCAGCAGAAGAAATCATCCGGCAAAGGGAAGAAGGGAAAGGGCAGGAATTCAAATAAGAAGAAGAAGAAGAAGCAAGATCACGAAACGGCCGCAACGGAGACCCTCAATGACATTCCAGTGGAGAGCTACCGCATTATCCAAGATGAAGATGGGGCTGTAACCGATTACCTGATTGCCGTATATGTCCTTGTTAAAGAGTGGGCTGAGCTTCGAGCCAACCTGCAACGGCTGTGGCGCGACGTGGCATATAATGGGCTCAACAGCGCCGTTGCCGGCGCCTTGTCGAACGTGGCCATTAATATGGTCGAGCGCTCAGCTGCCGCCATGTTTATTGACTTTCCTGGGCATGATTCTTACGAAATCGTTATGAACACCATCACTCGTGGCGACGTAGACAAGGCACAAGGGATGTTCCACATGGCACTTCACCATATAAGCCCAGACCAGTCCAGCTCTACAAAGGTCCAGGAAGCTGCTGTTGACATCAAAGAGCAGTTCTTGATCTATGCATACCGAGACCTCATTGACTTCATCACCGACTTCCAGAAAACGCGCAGTGGAAAGCCGACAAAGCGCATGGCGAACGAAATCAATAATTGGAACCCTAACCTCGACCTTCGACATGCTAGCGAAACAGAGAGGCGGAAGTGGCGCCGATCTTACACTATCAACTGGCTGTACGACCTTGTCAATCTTTTCTCGTCCATTGTTGTGCAGCGCAACACCATGCGAGGGGAAAACCACGAGCTGGAATCGGTTGATTGGTCTACTTCTGGCCCCTGGGATGAGCATCGGCGACTCTTTGGCCTCAACGAGTTTGCTGGTGCTATTACGCACCTTGTGATGCAAAAACAGGGCTCAGATATTCGTCATAAACTTCTTCCCCACCACATCTTCCAACTACAGTGCATCGTTGACTCATTTACCATCTCCCGCGGCTGGTCTTTCAATCTATGGAAAGGTCATGTCCTGAGAGCACCACCCCGGGGCTTCCGGCCACGTCGGGATGTTGATCTGTTCCTCGACCGAGAGAATAAGCGGCCTGGCTCAGGTTTTCTCCAAGCCGTGGACGTTCTCAAGCAGATGTTTCAAAAGGATGGAATGCTTAATGGCGATTTCAATCTTTACGAAGCGAACTACACACTGTTGGAAGGTGTCCAGTATGACTTTATTAACTGGCTCGGAGAGTCAAAGTACATGGCCGGGCTCACTGACATCCCCCCGTCTCGATTCTCTGGTACTAACTCTAACGGTCTTTGGGAGTATTCACCGTTCCTCTGTGGTGTTGGACTCGAAGAAGGACTCAGGGAAGCCTACCGATATAGCTTCCTTGTTCTCGACACGCTCGCGGAACCCGTTCTGTTGGTCCACCTGCACAACATGCTCGTTCAGAAAGGCTATATCGCCGAGCCAGTCGGTTTGTATGCATCGTTCGCAGAGCTATTTCCGAAGGCTTTCTTCATTGATGGCAAAGTCCCGACTTCGGAATTTGGCAAGGCTCTCCAAGCGAGAGTCGCCGAATCCCGGTCACGGCGCTTCAGACCCAAACGTACTATTAACGACATCAAGGAACTCAAGATCAACAAGTTTTTTAAGACTAGAACATATCTTATGGCATGCAATGACGCGGGATGGAATCCCGACCGTATCCCGGACAATGATATTCCGATGCCGTCCGCGCTGGGGTTGCACCGTCTCAGCCTGACAAAACATATTGCTGATCCAATCACGGGAGAGAAACGGATGGATGACACAGATTTAGTCAACCGAGCAAGGGCTAGAGGTATATCTGAACAAGATTTAATGAAGCTTAGTATGACTCTCCCTAAAAATATTAGAGGAGAGCAAGCAATTTCCGACGTTATGCGGGAGACTGTAGTACCAAAAGGATACACAATAGGCAATCTTCCCGAGCCCGGTAGCAAAAGCAGCAATCGCGACTTATCAAGCCCGGATCTACTGGAGCTGTTAAAGGTTGATGTTGCTAACGATATTTGTGGAGATATACCGCTCTCCAGCCTCAACTATGTCTGGACCATGGTTCGATTCATGATGCAATTCCATCGGTTCGAGACGGAGCTGAAAAAGCTCCGGAACCCATTATACGTGCAGGCGTACGAGACCGATCCAACAATGCAGAAGCATAAGCGAGTCGGTCTTGCTTATCTCGCCCTTCACGTACAAGATGATGAGTGCTTGCGCGTCATGGCGCGAGAGTTCCAAAACCCTAGGGCAGGATTCATGAATCATATTTACTGGGAAGACCTGCAGTCGACGGGAGTATCCAAGGAAAGGGCAAGTTCGAATGGAAGCGACGATGAATTCGGAAACCAGTGTGTCATATTGTGAAGAAGCTCGGGTCATGATCAGTTGCCACACCGATCGCAGCACGGCATAAACTCTGGACTACCGAGTTCAAGTGGCCCTGCATGCCAGCCCGACTCAGAGCACATATAGTCTCACACTAGGATGAGAGAAGGCTCTGTCGGGAAGCCTAGAGAGTCTTCCCCAACTTAGAAACGAACGTGATGGAATTCGCATGCCAAACATTTTGCTATTAATATGGGAACGTAAATTTCTCTTCATCTGTAGATTTTAGTACAATATACCACATATTGCAGGAGCCTTGTCTCTGTTGGTGTGTCGCGTGCAACACTGTATAAATAATACAGTAACCTCCAAAGTCTAGAAAGCATAGTTATCAACAGAAGACAAGGTTACTCCATACCACCCATTTTTTTTATTCTCAACATCTAACTTCTTCGTTCTATCTCTATGTCTACCTTAGCAATCACCCCATGAGACAGACATCGGTCAGTCTCCTATCTACTCAAGAACTAGCTTAAGAAAGGACCAAAGTAGTAGTAGAATCCATCTCCTCATCCACCACCCAAGACGGATCCACACCGCCCAAGACGTCACGGACCATGCGTGGGTTCCGCGGCTGCTTGACGAACGGCGTCGTGATGAGCCAGTTGCGCAGGAAGTACGCGATGGTGCCCAGCCGGAACGTCGGGTTGATGCCCTGCCACGGATAGCCGAATACGTTCCGGGTCGGGCCGGGGGTTGCGTCGTAGTTGACTACTGGGCACCAACTGTGCGCGCTTGGGGTTAGTTGTCGGATATTATCATGCGAGAAGATTGAACGGGTCGTAGATAGGCGGGTAGGTAGGGAGTCGGGACTTACTGCCAGCGGGTGCGTGTAGTTTCTGTGTAGCCCTCGCGCGTGATCATGCCGACGTACTAGACAAGACAGATGAATTAGCTTCGTGCCCGAGCAGATATTGCTTTTTTTGGGGGGGGGGGGGTTCCAGGGGGGAAATAATTACTAACCAAAGGTCTCGTCAACGCGATATCACTCCGATGGTATCCGAAGACAATCATATGATTCTAGCCAAGCACACAGAAAATCAGGTTCCCAACTCCTGCCCCCATCACACCACCGGGGAAGCGTCTTACCGAAGGGACATGTCTGCGCGCAGCCGGTCCAGGAGGAGGGACGTTGGAAAAGTCGACTCCGAAGTACGTGCCCGCCTGTGCGTGCGCAATTGCGTGTGGTAAGCCAATCTCGCCTCTCTTGGAGCTAATATCTCGCCCTGCCAGGACAGGACAGGACAGGACAGGACATACATACCTCTCCAACGGGAAACTCAAGTATGAGATCATTGTGCAAGTCCAGCTCGCCGCCGCCGCTGGCCTCCACGATGAGGTTTCCGCCGACGCGCAGGGGGCGCGGCCAGGTCTCGCCGTTGGCGCGTAAGCCCGGGTTTTGCGTGTTGACGTTCTGCGGGTCGAGAGTCAGGGAGCGGTAGGTGTTGGCTGCCCATTGGACTATTTAATTAGGCGTGGTGGTTCGTTAGCGGCTGCCCGTTCATTCATCGGGATGAAGGGAATGGAATGGTAGAAAAGGAGAGAATAATACGTGTCTGGTACGGAGAGAGGAGAGAGGGCATAACTTACATTGTTGGTAGATGTCCCGCTGGTGGAACATGACCTGTCTCGTGCCGCCGTCGTTGGTCGTCTCCGAGCCAGGGCGGGCCGGGGGACCGGCCACGACCCGCTCCGGGATGTTGTTGTGCGGCGCATCCCTGTGTTTCTTGTTAGACTGCGCGCAATGTGCACAATGTATGTGGCCAGGTGGGTTCGGAGAGAGCACCAGGAAGCAAAGGGATCGCCGGGAAAACTCACTGGAAATAACCCTGCATCTCGTCTTGCGTCGGCTCGTCCATTACGGGGACGTCGAGGCCTACGTTAAAGGGAGGGCTGATCCAGTCTGGGATGATTGTCCGCGTGGGACGGATGCGGATCACGTAAGTCGGCGTAGCAGCGTCGTTGTCGGCGAGGAGATCGCTGGATATGGTCTTCGAGGGAACTGCGTGGTCATCTTGCTCAAGCACATTGTTGCTCGATTTTTCGGGGCTTGTGGGCACAGCCACAGCTGCTACAGAGACCGCGAAGGCCCAGATGAGGAGGAAGATCCTCACTGCGAAGAGGTTATGAGTTAGAATCGTTGCTTGCAATGGAGATTCGGGTCCTTGCAAGGAGTGTCAAGGATGTGCAGATGGCGGAAACCCTGTGAAAAGCTGGGTATAGACAATTCTAGAAAACTCACTGGTTGCAATCAAGATCAGGACCTTGCCAAATAATGAACGTGAGTATCAAGAGATGACTGGTGTTGGTGATCTTTCTGTGAATTGAGAAGAGAGCTCTTTGTGAGTCTTGAAGGAGGCGGATGGGAAGAGTTGAAAAGTTGCTAGGTAGGTTCTGACGTCGGGTTATATATGTAGAATTCTTTGCATTCATATTCACTATTAGCCATTACCCACAAAGTCAGAGGCGTGACAGAATTCACTATATGCCTAGAAGGAGCAGAAAGATGCTTATTCGGATAAAGTCCTCCCGAATAACTTCATTTTCCAAGACATGAATCCTCTACTTTGGCTTGATAATGTACATGTGTCTATCATGTGTCAGTGTAAGTCACCTGCCTTGCGTCTATCAATTTGCCCATACCATCCAGTTGAAACATGCAAATATAGTTACATAAGCTGCTCAGAGGGTCGCCACCTCGGCGATGAGAGGGTGTAGATCCGCCGTTGCTCGGATAGAGGTCCATTAGGTATTGTTGTGCAGCTTCAAATGTATTATTCACTGCTCTGCCTTTTCGAGCAACTTCTGAATGGCAGGCAAAAATGCTTGGGCGTTTCTAAACTCCCCCAGTTTAACTCTCATGTAATCAAACGCGACCAGTATCACTTCATCCACCTTAGCCTTGTCCTCCGCTCTAACGTCAGGGTGAATCTCAAAGTCTTCTTCTAGGATGGGAATCTTTTGATATCTCTGGGAGAAATGCGTTAGGAGGATTCTCCTTGCACCCATCCTCCGGCCTACGTCGATAGCTTCCGACATAGTAGAATGTTTCTTGGCAATTGCGTCTCCCCGTAACTCGTCATCGAACGTACTCTCGTGTATTAAAATCGTTGCGCCCTGTCCAATCTGTATAAAGGGATCACTGGGGCGGCAGTCGCCCGAATATGCTATCTTTAGCCCCGAGGGGAAGGTAAAGACTGTTGCAAGTGCTCCAAAGCAATGATTAACTCCGACCGCGTCAATCTTTGCCAAGCCGAATTGCTCCGTCTCCTTAGTGCTAAATACACGTGGTTCGCAGAGCCGCGTCTTGGATTGGTGAGCGTTCAAACGAGTGAGAACCAACCGATCTAAGCCAAAGTTTTCGACATCGGCGTATTCTTGTACCCAATCAATCATATGGCCGTGAGAAGCGATAATAAGTTTAGTAGATGGGTTGGACTTGGTTGTTTCTTCGTGCCAAGCTTTGATAACTGAAGCAGTACCCAAATGATGATCTGCGTGGAGATGACTAATCCAAATCACCTTGAGATCCCGGAGAACAGAGGGTGATTCATTACCAAAAACGCGGCGTAATTGCCCCAAAGTGTTCTCACCCGCATCAAAAAGATAGTTGCCATAACCTGGCACACGAACTAATGTCGCAGAAACATTGCGATATTTAGAGGGCATTGCGGAGCCAGTACCAAGCGAGATGATTTCGGCGTCCCTGTTAGGAATGTCTGCTTCGGCTTTCTCGACATTAGCAATAAAGACTGGGTCGGAGATTCTGGTCTTTGCTTGAGCAGCCATCCCCAAGACATCTTCAGTCAAGTCTGCTAGAGCAAGCTTCTCGATGTGTGGGAACGGCACTATCTTATCATCCTGATGCATGTACTGTGGCGCGAACTGGACGACTTGTCCAAGACGGCCGATTTCGCAGGCGGAGGGAGTAGTCGCAGCTGCCCCTGAAACCGGCAGCTTATTGCTATGGACGGGCAAAGGGAATCGATCAGAATCGATGCACCGCAGCTTGTAGGCTTGTGCTGCTACGGATTCCAGGGCGATCATGTTAGGGCAGGTGTCGGCGGAGGTAACTATATGCTTTAACGAGGACATTTTCTGCATAAAATCCTGCAAGCGTGTGTCACTCGCAACATGATCGCCTAAGATCCAAAAGATGACGTATACACCTTGCATTATCTGGCTATCTGCCCATTCGGGCCGGTTGACCAGGCTGTCAATGTAGGAAACATCGGGTAAGTCGATAACTGCGAAGCCGCTGCCAGTAACGGTCTTACCAAGCACCATTTCGGGGGTTACCTCAATTCCATCCTTGCCCTTGACGGCCTCCCCCTGGGTGAGGTATCGATAATCCTTCTTGGCAACGCCTAATCTCTCAGCTGCCTGAGGATCGAACTTGCCCCGTCTATCGTGCCCCTTTACAATATAGCACATGGATTGCGTCGAAGGCTCGGTCCGAGGTAGCTCTGCGATGGTGGCACCAGGCCACGGTTGGCGAACCAATACGGGAACATCGGGGACATGCCCGCCGCTGCCAGGCATGGGGCCGGTATACTCCTGCAGATGGCCCTTTTCATTGCGCACAAAGAGCTTCGCTGGCAGTTTGGCTTGGTGCAGCGTCGTCTCGATGAGGGCATCAGCGGTCCAGGTGGAGTCGAACATCTGCATAACCACGGCCTCGGCCATCTTTTGGCTACTGTCGTCTTGGTGGGATGTGAGCGATGTGGTCACAGGGTTCTCGTTGAATTCATCATGGCTGCGCTTACGGTGGTTCACTGTAGCCAGTTCCTTCTGATCGGCGCCCAGGGTCATATACCACACATTGATGTTTGCGTCTTTCCAATCGGGTTCTGAGGTGGTGGCGGATTCGGCAGCGCGAGGGTCGACCCGGATTTCATGGGGGTGGAGAGGGAGGCCTTTTCGGAAAACGAAGCGGCGAGCGGTGGCGAGAAGATGTGAGAGGTTCTTGCCGGCGTGAATATTCAGACACGACAGCGGGGAGGCCTGACCGGGCTTCTTCTTCTTCCTCTTGTTTTCGGCGGCAAACTGGTCGGATTGCTCCTTCAGGGAGTCGGCGACGGTGAGAACCAGGCCCAGAAGCCCGCCAGCATTGCGCCAGTTGACAGGCCCGGACAGGAAAAGATTCTCGACCCGGCTGACAGCCAGCTTGCGCTGGACGAGGGCGCGCTGGGTTCCCTCAGCGATGTGACCGAAGACGTAGCGCTGGTCGTCGAAATGGAGCAGGAGGGAGGTGCCGAGCGTGTCGGCCGTCGGCGTCGTGGCAATCTGCACGTAGTTCAACATCCTCCTGGCGAAGATGTCGCCGTGGCCGTGTGGACGGGAGGCGACGGGCGGGCGGGGTGGCTGGTGGATGAGGAAGAAGCGCGGGGTTCTCCCGGCACGCGCGCGCAACACCGACGTCACAGAAGGCTCGCCAAAGAGTGCCGCGTTTGGGAGTGGGATGTTATCGAATACCGACGACGCCTGCGCTCGTGGTGCGAGTGTCAACGGTCTGACGATGGCCTTCGTGGCACCGGCACTGGCACTGGCACTGGCACTGGCACTGGCACTGGCGGGAGGGAGAGGGAATGTCGAAGAGGGTACCCTGAACGTCTTGGCTACCACATGTCTACTCTTCATCGAGTTTCCCAGGCCGCAGGCATCCGTTGTCTTGTCGTCGGTGTTGTTGGACGATTGGTGAAATAAATCCAGTAATCTGGAACTTAATTTTCTGGAATTGCGACGACTTGCTTGCCCCGTCCTGTCTTATCTTATCTTATCTTATCGCATCGCCTATCTGCCTGTATTCACAGCGTGCACCGGAGTGGATACGCTCCCCAGTCCCCGCCAACCCCGCCATCAGTACTGTAGGTATTTTTAGAATGCCCCTCACAGTGCAACATATATAAACCTCCAACTTTGCACACATTATGCTGATAACGCAGGCAACTCTGCCCTTTCGTATATCTGCGACAGCCATAAGACTTCGGCACAATACCATTATTAAGAAGTAAAATAATTATATAGATGGCAATATAGCATGCTAAACATCAGTGCAACTCACTTAAATGCCTACTATGAACAAAACATGAGAGGCGGTTCATCGAAAGTAGATAGGTTAGGCAGGTAGGTACTTATCAAACAAAGTAAAATAGTTCACAAGGAAAGAAGGAAATATCGAGGTAGTCAGTCAGTCTTCCGCTTAGCTTTTCTTCCCGATAATTGAGGTGGCCGTATAATGTGTTCCCGATGACTCCCCCACATCGACATACTGCCCGTCAAGGATTATACGAAAGGGCTTCGAGATTGCGTACTTGGTACAGGGTATCTGGAATAAATTTAGCAACCGAACATATTAACTTGTTATCGATTAGCCTTACCACTGCTTGGTCCAGGAGAACCAGATGACCCCTCCATTTGCAAATTGATGATGCTACAAGTGATGTGATTAGTACGAGAAATGCTCGGCAGCTACGAATGAATTCTATCGAGTAAAATAGCACGTACAGGTACAGAGGTTTTCCAAAGTAGCCGCCTCCTATCTGGGTCGCGATAAGTGAGCCGTCCATGTAGAATTTGACCGAAACACTAAAAGTGAAATTACGTCAACGTTTTCCTGGAGCGCTTCTCGGCCCCGGCTGCATCTTTTCGCTGCACCGAGGCTTTTCGCTACATAATATTTTGCATAGCAATGTCAACGAGTTCTGGCTGTGAAGTCCGGGTTGTCACATACTCTTTCTGGTTTATATCCCGCACCTCGCATTTGATCGAGTGAAACCGATCGGGGCTCGAATAGGTGACATCTTTCCAGGAGAGGATCGAAGAAGTATTGAATGTGTTGAAAGACTACAAATTCGACGTCAGGAGCTGTCTTGATGCTAGTTCTTTAGAAAGATAAAAACAGCTCGCGTATGCAGGGCGCCCGGTCCAGCGAGGGGGCCGGAATTGTAGTACTCAAGACAAAAAGTGAGTAGTGTCAGGGTATTGCTCACGATCTTTCCAGAGCCCTTCCATTCGGCCATGTCGATCTCTGGAGGCCAACCATTGACGGCCGTAAGCCAGAAAGCCGGCCAGGTACCCTTTGTTGTTGTCGCCTTGAACTCGCCCGAAAAGTCATACCCACCGCCACGGGAGACGTTGAAGTGCTCCTTTGCGTGAATAGCGCCGGCCAAGTAGTTGATCTTGATGTTTTGGCCGCCGTGTACAGCGTCGGGCTGGCCGCTCACCTTCTTAGCTGTCAAGGTGAGCATGCCATTTGAAAACTTGACTTGGTCCTTGCTCATACGAGCTGCTCCATTGCTTCAATGTCAATAATTAATTAGTAATCTCTCCCTAAGAGGGCGTTGCGGAATATTTATTTATCTCGAAACTGGGCAGATATTAGGCCATGTTAGCTCTTATGTCACTTACTGATCAGTTCCCCAGGGGTAGTTATAATTCCAGTCCGTGTCAAAATCCGACTGCGAGTTAAAACTCGTCGTAGGGATGATCGTCCGTACTGCCTCTATCCCAGCTGCAAGAGCCAAGAAAAATACTCCCTGTTTTGCCAACTGCATCGTATGTAAATGAATGATACAACCTAAAGGTTCCAAATCGGTCTCTGAGATGGTTGTCAAGACGATGTAAACTTGCAATTAATATCAACTCGGGATTGCTAGATATACACCAGAAGTTCAACACGGATAATTGCTCCTCCATCGCGGTTTCGTTATTGGAACGGCGTTGATGCTTCCGTGGGGTTAAATTCTGTTTTGGGCCCATGTAACCTAGGGCGGAGCGGTTGGACTAAACGGTCGCATTGTTATTCATGCCCTCCATGCTAGCCCAATATTTAGCATTCGTGGGGTTCTGGTAGTTCTAGTAGTTCTCGGCTGTCACACACCCCCGAGACCTTGACGGCGTGTCATGGATGTAGCCATCCACGTGCGATGCAGGCAAGGCGAAACCGGGGTTAGCAACTAGGTGCGAGGCTATTCGGACATATAGTTTGTAAATCCCCCACCTAAAGAAGGAAGGATTAAGTCAGACCTTCATGGCCCCTTCGGCGCCCTCAAAAGTTATTGCGAATCGAACACCTTTCTAATCCCTTGTATACCAGCCTACAGGGCGGGATATAGGGCCATCCTACTGCATTCAGCAACTCCCATTTATTATAGCACAGGCAGCGAGCCCCCCAGTCATTGTCGCAAACTGGAATTTCTGGATTGAATCTCGATTAATCCCGACTGGCCCAAATAATCGGACCGGGTCAGATGTGCTCAACTTGATCACGACACCACCGCGGCTTGTTCACCTAACGTCGACTCTGAGCTGATCCCACATGTTCGATTTGGCTGACATCGAAAATGATGAGAATAATTTTAGTTCCCTGTAATTTGTGGCTTTTCATCTCCAGCTTCTTCTACGAATTCATAGATGGCGCCCATCAGTATAACCCAACTGGAGTCGCAGCTGGAGCCCCAACCTACCGCTTCCTTCCGCAAGACCAATAAAAGAAAATTCGGTCAAGGACGTTCTTTAATTATATAAGACTTGGGGCTGCACGACAAGCCACCGAAATGACTTCGGACTTGATGCACCGACACCAAGCATACCATCCGATACCAGGTCCCGACCGTCTGGATCCAGGCTTACGGTTCGGGGTTTAGCTCGGAACCAATCCGGGTTCTGTTTGGGTGAGGCTCGGCCCGAAGTAACCATACAGGTAGTGAGCGGAGCCAGGAAATGATTCCAAATTTTATTTTCAACATCAGTTCAGTTGATGCAGAGCAATACTTGTATGACGACAGGAGCGCCAAAGGATTGAGTAAGTTTTGTAGTCCAAACCACCCATAGTTGAATGCTCGGGCAGTTCGGTCCGCTCCCCACACCTGTCATGGCCTGTAACTGGATCTCGGATTGCATCACATACTGTCCCGATCGGGCTCGGCATGCATGCCCCCCTGATAATTCGGCGGAAAGAGACCCAAATAGACCATATAAGTTTCACCACCGCGAACTGACAATTGGGGAGAATAAGCTGTGTGACAAATAAGCTGGCATCTGGAAGTGCCGGAAAGTGAAAAATCAAGGAAGAAACCCTGAAATTAAGCTGAACTCCTTAATATGAATAGCAGTTGGGGGAATGCTACTAGTTTCATGAATTCGAGCCGGTCAATGGCCCAGCAATGCCCTTGTCTCCCCGGCCCGAGACCTTTTTTTGCTTGGCCTACTATGTAGTTGGCGCGCACCTTATTAATGAAGCTCTGGCTCCCCGCCCAGATATCATCTTCAAGTTCTTCCATGCTCGAACCCAACAAGGACATATATCTGGACCACTTCCTGATCCCGACAGCACGTGATCGGGATGAATTAAAAGGTATCGGACGGACGGAGGGTTCACTATACCGGCAGTGATGGAATAATCAGCGACGCGAAATACGCCACCCCTATTTGTGATTGAGCAGAGTCGGCAACCGATGAAATCGAAGCGAAAATTCAAGCAGATCCAAGGGCTTGGCAGCGCGAGCAGGACGAATTCCGCCACCGATATCCGATAAGGGCGAAAAACGTCATCCCATCCAGGTGTCAATTGCAGACTCCTTCTCTGGGCAAAGACGCGTGCTCATCCGAGGAGGGAGTCTGTCGCCGTATCATATGGTGTCGCTTCTTATCTGCTTACTTTCGACACAATCCCATTAAATCGACGTACAGTAAACAGACGGCGCTATAGGAGTGTGCACATAAGCGCTAATAACGCGCCGCATGGGAAGGATTCTGTAGTGCGCAGATACGATGAATCCGGCGAGTCGCCAATTAACTTATCCAAAACCACCGGTATCAGAATTCGCCGGCGGATTCACCATGGAACTGCACAAATAGCACTCATTCTCGGAAATTGCCATGTCAAGGAATCCAGAGACCAGACCATTCAGAAAGAAGGCAGAGAAAGACCCAATTACGGCAAAAATGACATCGCTTGGAATTCTGCGCCAATATTGAAGGTTCTCGACGTGTTGAATTTTGTTTTGCAGCTTTATATGCCACTCCACTCGACCATATCACACCAGAGACGATTGGGTCTCTCACGCTCGTCATCCTTGCTGGCGCTAAAGCACGACATTAGGCCGCTATGTTGGGCTGGCTTATCTAATTGGGTGTATACAGCTCAGACTAATCATTTCCAGGGACTATCGAAAATGCTAGGGTTTGATTCGGCTACAACCGTCCAATCTGCGGCGTGCAAGAATACAACTTCTGCAACTTATTAAATGTCTTTCATCTGGAACAAACACGTCATCGACCAATCCCTTGCAGTTACGCACGGCCATAGAATTCTTCGGTGGCTTTACATATGGCTATAAAAACAGCGTATGATTGATTATTCTATCGTTCGGCTGCATTATTTATTGCATCCACGCCCAGTCAACCTCCTTGCATTATATCATTTGCTGACCGATAAGGTAACAACCCGGTGGCGTCACCGCTCCCTGACACGAGACAACGAGACTTGTTTCACTATATTTCGTCAAATGACCTACAATCCCTGGCCGTTGAAAGCATGTTTCCCCTCAATGGTCGTGACTCGATGTTACCAGGGTACTCTCGAAGATTCCTGGTTCCGAATGTTTCAAATTCATCTCAGCCTTCAAAACATGGCAAAACACCGTTGCTGATCTCGTGGCCATAGGCCGTTGATACCGTTTGAGTAACCCGCGCCCAATAACAAACATTCTATACCTAGGGATATGCAGGACTTTACATGCCGTCCAACCAGACCTCGGCCATCGACGTGCAACTTCAATGCGGCGGTCGCCTATAAACCATGTCAGCAGCATATCTAGCTAAACACCGACGTTCATCAGACGCAACGTTCGGCGACCTCCTTACGTGCCCAGTGCGCAACGGTGTGAGAAGGGGGGTACCACGACATAAGTGCTGAGCTGAGGGGCGATGTTTGGACACTCTTCACCGCCAACATCGTCGGATTTACCTAAGCTTCTGGATCAGCCCGTCCCCAAAAGTTGAAGGCAAACATTCGGCACTAGTGCACGATGCACGGTTGCTACATTGCATGGGAAATCCGATATCGTGACCGCTTTTTCTCTAGAGGCATTCTCATGGTCCATCGTCTACGGGACATGGCCAAAAAGCCCTAGGTAGAAAATCTAATTGTATGGTCTAGATCCAATCTTTGTCAATGTACATGCAGTGCCATTCCAAACCAGACCCCAACTCCGTCTTCCGCGTCGTGAACATGCTAGAGAAACCCCATGCCGGCCATATATACAATGCAAGATGCAATATCGGTCCTCGATCGAGGACGATTATGTTGTGTGATATCTAATACCATGTAATTATCACGGCGTAATCGTTAACGTAATAAATCTCGTGGCGACCTCGGTGGGCTTATTCTTTTCGCCCCAACTGCTCCGCGAGTGGTGAGCAGATATCGTACCCTGTCTGGAAGAACTCGGCCGTCTCGCCGCTCCGCCGCTGCATCTCGTTGTCGAACAGGTTCAGCATGGCGCCCACGCCTGGTATCCTCTCCAACCGGTTAACCGACTGTCTCCATGCCTCTAAGTGTCTCGTGCCTGCCATGGCGTTCAGTTCGCGTATGCGTGTCTCTAGCGCTTCTAGTACGGCGGGGCTCGGCTTTGGTGAGGATCCTGGGTGCCCGTTTGTCATCGGTGCCGCTCTGCGCATCCATTCTAGGTACTCTGCTACCACCGAGGATATGCCCGCGATCTCGGCCTGCGTGTTGAATACGACCATGCCAAATGCCGTCAGCTCCGCGAGTATGTGATTGGCGTCGTCGGCTCTGTAGCCCCTCCCGCTGGGCGACGGGGGCGGTGACGTCGTAGATGTAGATGAGCCGTTTACTATCCTGACTTCTCGAAGGCTAGGCATCCGTCCATGCGAGTAGACGCTCTCGCGCCGGAACGAGGACGGGGTGGTGCTGGGCCCCGACATGTCGTCCATGCGCCTCGGATCCTCCATTTGAAACTGAGACGGGTCGTTAGGAATACCCATATGTGGGCTCGGCATATAGCTCATAAACTCGTCATTTAGGTTCTCTGGTGACATGGGCATTGAGTGGTGCGAAAAGGGGGTTGACGGTATGCCGTGAACTCCCGCCGACATGAAAGGGTCTCCTGTCGGCACCGCTGTTGACATCTGTAAACTGAAGGGCAAGCAGTCCGGATACTCGACCCCGATTGTCGAGCTCGGCGTCGTCATCGGCTGTTGCTCATGTGTAGTAGCAGGTTTATTCGTGTTACTGTGTCTTAATATATACGCTTCCGCTTTATCTGTACTCGCCGTACGTCAGCCCCCTCCGTATGTCCCTCCCATAACTTCAAGCCTAGTAGGGGCAATACCTAATCGCTCCTGTAAACTCTCGATAGTCTGAGCCAAGTCGGCTTTTGTGGGTTTGTGAGTTGGCACATAGATACAGTTTTCGCCTGACCGCCGACACTTCTCGCAGGAAGGTTGCCCCCCATCACACCGTACTTTTCTGTCACGGCATAATTTGCAAGCTATGTGACGGGAGAGATTGTTCATGATCGTTATGAGAATGCGGTGTGATTAGACGAAGAGAGACGAAGAGAGACGCGGTGGCCACCTTAGCCGGTCATTAGCCTAGGTCTCACGTGAAGCTATGGTCGGTTATGGCTTTGCGACTTTCGACGTCTCTCCACACGCGGGAGGCACAATAGGGAGTAGTAAACTTGTAAGTTCCTGTGGCAAACGTTGCGTGGGTTGGGGTCAAGCTGAGGGTATAAAGTAAAGGTTGCCGCCAAGCTTTGTGCTTTGGGGCTGGTGTAGTGTCCCCAGGTCCAAATAAGCTATCGAGTTTGCTTGTTCCGGATCAATTATGAGCCAATGAATCCACCGGCTGATCCTTTGAATAACGTGGATGGGGTCTGAATACATGGCTAGGATCTGAACGGTTTCTGTTGTGGGGTCTTCCTTGCTTCGGGTGTAGGTCTAGTCGCCGAATAGTGGATGGTAGCAGAGAAAGATACCCCTGCTTTGGCCCTCGCAGAATGCTCACTTTTCTTACGTACCTGGTGGGAATCATATGGGGGATATCTATGTACTGGGTACCGTAGCAATGAAGTATAAGAGCCTTTGGTCCGATCGGGTACATAATCGGCAGTCAAAAGGCCAAGTTGAAGCTAGATGGTGTGAAATATTGTTTGTGTCAAGTTATGTTGGAAACTAGATGCCTATCAAAAGCAGCTGCTCAACTAGGCTACTTCAGCCCAATTACGAACCACTTGATATTATCTCTTCTAGGATACGCCTGGTATAAGCCCAGAATATTCTTCTCGCACAGAGAGGTCTGAGCACTTTGTCGCCTTCGACGTGCTGTGTACAGTACCGTAGGCTTTTATTAGATCAGTGAGGTTTACTACAAGTAGGGCGAGTCAAGAGTAAGAGCCAGGGCTTACACTATATTTTGGCCCACATGGAGCTAGGTTATTCAGCTCAACCAACGAGGCTCACCGCGCCACGGTAATTAGTCCCACTAATCCGATCCGCCGTCGTGTTCTAGGTACGTTAGTGTAGTGTCATAACAACACGGGCCTGGCGCAGCCAAGCTGTCAACGTTGAAGCAAGTGTAGGATATGGCTACTGTACAGAGTAAAGTGAAACGGCGTTAAAGTTAGTTTCAATTTGAGCAACAACCCCTGGCAAAAAGAGCCTTAACAAGCAGCTGTCTAGCGTAGCGTACTAGGAATAGTACCCCTGTGGACCTGGCGCTGGCTGCAAGCTGTCATGCCAAGCCCTTGGCTTGTCCAGCTGTAACGTGTATGATAAGCAGACTTACTTGCACAAGTCTTCATTGGGAAAGGCTTCTACCACCGCAGAAAACCAGTGGTTAGCCGTTAGAGGAGCCATTCGGAGGGGTAGCCGATAACATCATCAGCTGGCGCGGCCTAGATTCCAGTATATATATATAACGAATTCTTTATTGAATAAGTCAGCCTAGATCAAGGCTAGCCTATAATGCCTGCCTAATTGGTATCTTGCGTCATGCTCTTCATTGAGGTGAACGGTGTACAGTACAGAGTACCACCTAGCAGGATCCCTTCCCGAACACTAAGGCAGTATGCCAGTAGGACTTACTTCCCGCGCCAATTTGAAATTGCTCCCCCACGTAGCGTCGCCTTATACTGTACGTAGTCGGAGCTGTCAGGAGACGGCTCTACCGACCCGCGGGTTTAGCTTAAGCCGCGTAGAGGCGAATACTACTCCACGGTCGTGCCACTGGTCTCCGTACTCCTCAATTCTTCGTTCGAGATTTCCCCGCTCTTGAGTGGACACAGCCAAGATGGAGTAGATTGACCCATCTTTTCATGTAAGTGGATGCAAATTTCGTGAAGTATTCACGTTACGTTGTTACATTGGGAAGCCAGGGGCTTGGGTCCCGGGTGCCAGGAGAACCTCGGGACCCGGTGTGATTGTGCTATATCAAAGTGTTCCGGGAGAACAGTATATTATTTTTAATGAATGGTTTCTAATGCTACAACTTAGGGGACCATTCGTAGCCTAGGACGCTACGAGATCATATTCAGAAATGATCGCTCCTGCTTGTGATATGGCGTCAGCTGTAATGAGGGTAAAGCAACCGAGATGTGCGCAACCGGCTCGGCCCGCGATGAGGAGAATGACATGCATTTTTATTGCTTGACTTGAAGCTATTTGTTGCAGCTGTTCGTTCAATCTGCAGTATGTGGCCAATATCATTAGCTCGTTTAAACTGCTAATTAACTTTGCAGATTGCCTGCCTCCGTGCCTGTACAATATTAGAAAGCATGTTCTCGAGATCCTGCTAGAGAGCTGCAGGTGCTTTTACCGACTTGCGTGCCAAGCGAGTCGACATGTCGCTACCACCAAACATCCCAAGGACCATGCGATTGATAGGCAAGTCTTCAGCTTGGCTAAGAAATTTAGCTCATTGGCAACCCCATTCACACGCAGCAACAGACAGTCCTGTCGGAATCATGCTTATGTGGCTCGTGAGTTCGGCCAAGGTCGTTACGCACCCTTCTGCCGTGACAGGCATACCTGGTGGTCATGCTCGTGGTCCCGTCCCACCTTTGACCACTGATAAGTCTCGATATGCATTTCTTCGCGATCAGGATGCTAATCCTAAATGCCGCTATTACCTAACCTGATCTACAGTACATGTAATCATGGCGAAATCTGCTAAGGGACCGAGGCCCGCCTCGTCATTTAAGCTTACTCCGAACTGCAGAGCGAGTTTAGCTGCTACGCTAAACCCTATGGGGGGCTGATCTCCCCCAGCATGCTAATTAAACCGCAACACCAGTCAGCCATCAGCAAGCCTCAATATACACTACACTAAGTACATCGTTTCTGATTACTGATGACTGATTACTGAGTAAGTAAACAATATACATAGTATCAAATCTCGCAAACCGAAGCATGAACAGGCTAACACAAGCAGGTTTGAGCGAGCTCCAATGGAATTAGGCGCTGTCAGTGCGATGCCACTCTCTGGGCACGTGGGCTTCTTGGCCAGGGGTCGAAAATCATATCAAGCGCCCAGGAAACAATTCATAGAAACAGGGTCGAAGCTAGCGCTGTGACGCTGCACTGACCTGCCCAAAGCCCAGATCAGCAATCGTCCCGTCCTGCGGTTGGCAGTCCAAAAACCCAACTGCATATCGGTATGTAATGTAGTCTTTCTACCCTCAGACCCCGAGAAGCCATCAGGGTTACCTGCAAGGGGAAATGACTTACCTCGGGTATTCTTGTACCCCTGCAGGCTAGTAAGGCTTAAATAGATTCCATCCACAACCCTATTCCGAGGGTGCCGATGGGATAGGTGTTCCAAAATTACACCAGAAGGCCCGATACTGTGCTACTACACTCCAGAAAGCTGCACGGCTCTCCTTGAATTGCCTGCCGGAGCCGTGGCTGCCCCTGACAAGAGTGTAGCGATAAGGTTACCCCTGTTAGTGGCCACGATCCCTGCCACGTGGTGGATCATCCAGACATGGCTTCCATATGGCTTCATAGTAATCATGCTCCACATTAGAGGACTACATGCAGAGTGTTATTCTGGACCTCCTATGAGCCACCAAACGTCTAACCCCGAGTACAAAGACAGGTTATGCCCGAGATTCGAGAACCTGCCTACAAGTATATAGTCCGATCCCATCTCGTGTTTCCATATTGTTTACTAACCATTCCAACATGGTCATGAAGATCGAAACGATGCCAAGATGTTTGTGATACCCACAGGCTACTAATCAACGACGGGATGTGACCATGACTACGACAAACACTCTATTTTAAACTAGACAGCTGGGAACCGTTGCCTAACTGATGAAACATGGATTAAATAGCTCAACCAGCTAACAAAAAAGATGACGACATGAGCACGATTACTACCTACACGGATATAACAATTTCTATGTGAGCCCGACTCTTCTTTGCTTGAGAAGTCCATAGTAAAGTCCCCTAGGGACGTTTGATACGTCCTATGTTCGCAATGCCTCATGAAATTCTAGCTCGTACAAGTCGTCACGTGCTTCACATCCTAACAAGAAATCTCGACCGGTCCGGGGGTTAAAACACGGTTATACTCCAGGTTTCCTTCCTAGTTGATTTTACGTTGCCGAGCTAGGTAGATAGGCTGCAAGTCTGCGATCGAAGCTTACCCCATCCTTCATGGATTCGGTCCGTACTCGCATAATGAGGAAGCTGTCTATATCTTCTCCTATTCAATGCAGTCGCTTAATTCAATATTGTAAAATAACCTAAGCAAAAAAAAAAGACTAAGGAATTATAATTACTGTAACTACATCTTTCTGTTTAAAGCGATGATATTCATCTGCTTCTATACTACCCTGCGCTCTGCGAGATAATATGAATCTAAAACGATCAATAAACCATCATGAGACTTCCAGAATAATATTCTATGATCTGTTCTTTAGGTGCTCGGGCGCAACTTACTCCGATTAATATATTTGACTTTTCTATCAACATTCTATTTTCATCCCCAACCCTAGTTGCGTGTTTACACCTTGTTTTCCAATTAAATATGTCACCCTGAAAGATACTTATCCGATCTTTATTTAGCCGTAATATTGGCATCTATATTGAAAGGAAAGAAAGGTATTGTCCTGCGCTGCGAAACACCGTAAGGCGTTATACGAATCTTCTTGGTAATCCAAAGTTAAAAAACTATTCACCCTAAGCATTAGCTGGAGCAAAGTTTTAATGCCAAGATCATAAAGTTCCAACACTACTTTCAACTATCCTAATGGGTCATCGGCTGCGACGAGTCTCTCGGATATTCGTTAATCCTCTCTCCATCTTTGGCCTTGTTTTTCACGGCTCTAGCAAGAGATGAACCTTGTTTTCTGCAAGAGCGGGAAGCCAATATGTAAAATAGACCACCGAAGGAGATCATGGCTAGGGTGATAAGAACACCGGAATGAATAAAAGCGAAACCGAATTCAAGTAGAAGTAGGTTAGAGCTTTTCTACCAGAATGATTAGCTGATCCTTTACCCCTCCTGGTCATTATGGAGCTGCTGCTCCTCCATATTCGCTGAATAGCAACGCCTGGTGAGGATCGATGTCTGCATATTCATGGTTAAAATTACCCCATTACGCTACCTAAGATCTGAATATACGATACGGACCGTGTGCATTAATTATGGCTTGCAGTCCTCGCCACAGGGGCAGGAGGAACCATAAGGAAATTTATTAACCAAAAGCAGCACAATTCTATTGATTGCAACTAGTTAGTTGCTGTCGGCAGCATTTAACCATTATTCGAAGGCATTCTTTGCCCCCTTTATATTGGCTGCTATTATTAAATCTAACAAAAAAAACCCTACCTTGGCGACAGAGCGCGTTGTAGGGTATTTAGTGACCCTTGACTCCTCCTGGGATTTTGTGTTGTTTAATGATGGTCTACGCAACAAAGCCGTTGATTGGCGCTCCTGTATCCCGAGAGGTTTAGGTTAGGGGCCGCCTTATAACAAGATGAAAATATAAGAAGCATGAATTAATGGTCATTGCTTGCGTCGGTTTTTATGGCGGGCGATATAACCCGTCCCTAGGCAGCTGTTAAGTCACATTTAGCCGCTTTAACGTAGACCTAGCGCCCTTCAGATCGGATAGTTGATACTACTGTTATATGAAGTATACGCTTCTGAGAGACCCCAATACCCAATACCCATGACCTATCAGCCGTGTGAGATAATCTAGACATAGCGTCAAGTCGAAGTGGCTGACACCAAGGGCCGGACTCGTTGTTCTCTGGAATCCTTAACCTCAAGATGAAGGAGTCGGCCAACTTAGTCGAAAGCTGAAGGGTGGTCGCTGGGGGGCGCGAGTATAGCAACAACGAGTAACCGAGCAAGATGAGATATTGAGCGGCAAGACAGCGCTAGATGAAAAGTAGGTATCGGCTATCCGGAAGCGCTGTGCGTATGAAAGGGTTTAGAGCAAGAAATGAAGCTCAGAGGAGTTCTAGGAAGCTATATTCGTAGCGTATTAGAATGTGCCATTGATGCATATGAACTGCGTCACACGTGCATACCCGAGGGTTTGGGACACTCGATAATTATCATGTAAATAATCATATGCGCGGCAAACTGCTAATATGTGGTCCGGGGTAAGTTAGATTACATTGGAAGATTTAATTTTATTCGGCTCGAATCCCCGAGACAGTTTGCTGTCACAATAAGTGTAGTTTGTGATTTTACGCGAGGCTATCCAGGCATAAAGAGCGGAATTCGCCCGCCCTGTAGAAGGAGAGCTAGAGATCTACATAACCCCCTTGACTGCATTGAAGATTATTATGCAATATGAATATACTCCCAAGCCCTTAAACACAAGCCACTGTAACAAACTGGCAAAGAGTGCTGATAGTTAAGGTCTAACATGGCGCTTCGTAAATCAGATAGCCTAAACATAGTAGTTAATAGTATCTTTTGCTGCTCGGCATATATGTTAATGCTAGTAGTGAATAACATAATGAATAGAAGGACATCTATTGTGTTGGCTGCTAAACTATGTGACAAAAATAATCATGGAGTAAAAGAAGATGTAGATTAAAGGAAGGTGCGCGCACATAATTACTGGCTCCGCCAGTAATTATGTGTGCGCGCCGCACCGACGGAGGGTTGCGCGGCAACGCGGTGGCTACATACAATAATCCTACATACAGAGGCAGACCCCCTAGGGGTCTGTATCACTATGCCTGTATTCACTATAGAAGTGCAGAAAGTAGTACGCAAAGCCAAGTGGATATTTCGAAATATCAGTAATAACAGAGGCTAGAAGTCTCGGTGGATTCTACCAAATTAGATTTCCGTCCCTAAAAAATCTGCGGTGAATTATTTTGTTCAACCACTTAATGCTTAAATAGCAGGTCACTTGAAGTTACACCAGAGATAGCATGTTGAGGGCACTAAACCACAAGGGTCGATAATCTGAGTGGCTTATACGGGTTTTGTAGGTGGCAAGCGTTAGCGAGCCACCTACTGTCTCCAGCCACGCAGCCACTTTCCAACGCCACAATGTCGATTGACTGCTTGGTATTTACAACAACCAACCCACAGCTTGGATATTAAATTTAATTCTCAGACGAACCCTCCATATAGAAAGCGAATTCGTTGCGACATTCTCTGATGATTCTAGTTTGGTCTATTAGATCTAGGTCACATTTATCACAAATGTGAAATACTGCTAGTTAGTATAGATAGCATAGCTTGTTTCAAAAGAAATGGACATGTCAGGAAATAACCTTGATAGAACCTATTGACAACTCTCAAACTAGCCACCAACAGGTATTATTGACAGAGTTTTGGTTCGGTGTAGGTATTGAGTTGTTGCGGATAAGTGGATCTATACATACGGTTAATACTTTCGCAGTATTAACGGCCTTGTTTTTACTTGCGTGACATGAATGTACCATAATGTACATCTTATGGCTGATATATGGTGTATGTTAGTTCGTATGGTGCTTGTGCTTGTCTGTAGGTAATAAACGTAGCGGGCTACTCAAGGTGGATCCTATTGTATACAATGGAGAACATCATTACCTACGGTATATTATGTACCTATTCTAAGGTATGAATTTCTTCACTGGTAATGTTTATCAGTGAATGCCCTTCCCACTCCATTGGGATAATGTTTATCAGTGAATTCCCTTCCCACTCCATTGGAATCTAGTCTACTTCATTACCTGGTCTAGATGGTCCAATCTTCCGTTGCACAATATTTAACAATCACCAGATCCTGTGTTCTTCCAACTTCTCATCCGTTGGCTACTTTCTTCTCTTCTTATCCTACTTGCCCTCCGTATCTCCAACATATCGTCAGTATACACATCCCCTACCCAGCTAGGTCTTTCACGGGCTCTACAAAGCGTGCGGGCAAAATGATGTCTTTGTTCAATAGCAGCGATCGCGGCGAAGAGCGCATTGCCTTCCCGGCACAGCTTCACACCAGCAACAGCGATGCCTGTGACGATAATCATCACGACGATATTATCAGCGCAAGACAGGCCATTTCCATCAATACGCATAGCGACGAAGATACCCTTGCTACATTGGAATCCTCTTTTGATGCCCACCATGATAGCAACTCGAAGACCGAAGGCGGTGGCATCGAGAGCCACTCCGATTGTAGCCAGGCAAACGAATATAGCATCATTTCAACAGCACATGAAACCATCGATGGCTCAGGTACCGACTCGGTCGCTGGAAGCAGTGACTGCGACATAGCGCAGCCATATAACCCCACCGACATCGACGATGGCTATGCTAGCGATGACAGCTGTGCAAGCCATGATAGTTTTGTTGCCAATATTTGGGCCACGATCTTTCATCCTCCTGCGAGCTCTTACCAGCTAGGATACTCTCCTTTTGTCAAAAAGAAGGCAAAGGATTGCCCTGCTTTGGATACTATGCGAGGAGTGACAAAAACAGTCTCTTACTCGCGGCTAGAAATGCTTGCTCCGGAACTGAGAATCCAGATCTTAAGGAGCATGCCAGACCTGGAAACACTTCACTCCTTTGTCAGCGCCTGTCCCACTATGCACACTCAATATCTCTATGACCGACACAACATCCTTTGCGCTTGTCTGGGTCGCGAGCTGGAGGGCTTGTGCGTCGACGCATATGTCCACCTGAAATCTCGTGTGAGCGAATTAGGAATGTCACGGGATAACGACAAGATCATCGACTTTCTGGGTTGCTATCGTAGCTGGTCAACATCCCCAGATTCTTGTCCGGATCTAAAATCCCTCCCTCCCAGTCGTGTGCGATGGATGGCAGCTTACCATACATCTGTTGCCCTGCCCTTGCTCCGCCGATACGCTTCTTGGGCTCTTGGAAACTTCGAGAAGGTAGCCATAGCACTGGCAACTAGAAACGGGACAACGCATGTCGGTCATCGCATTGAATTAAGTCGAAGTGAGGAGATCCGCGTTCTCCGCGCGCTATATCGCCACGAGACCTACAACCACCTCTTCGGTATCAATATGGGTCATCGCGAAGGCGACTTTTTCATGAACGAGATTCAAGACTTGTTTTTCACCATTTTCGAGCCATGGGAGTGTGAAGCTATTGCATGTGTCGATACTTTTGCCAGAGGACAATACGATGGGATATTTGACAAGATCCGGGACGGCCTCCACCCTAACAACCCTAGGTTCAGCCAGTATCCTGCAGGCTCGTTTGATTTAAGCAGGGAACGTATTATGCAACGCGAAGGTGAGCATTGATATTTAACTTAGAGTGGTCACGGAGATTTTTTAGATTGTGAACTGATTAGTATGAAACAGCTTATATGGACGGCACACTTTCCCGAGGATTGAAGACACTAGTGCGGGCATTGGAAATCGAGGACCAAGAGCAACTGGTATCCTGGATGGGCGATTGCCTCATGACTCCATTGGATACTGATTGTATTCTGTCAGAGAGCATTAGTATGTCCGCCCATCTCGATAGGCGCGCACGTTTCGCCAATTCCCCCAACGATAAAGACATGGCCGAGCAGAGGGCGGATTCGATGGAATTTCTTGGTGACTCGTTGCCACTGGATGGACCACCGCTCGCGTGGGTTGTCCTATGGGATGGAATATACGTCAATCTTTACGGAGAATTCACCCCCAACTCATTAAAACGATGGGGATATGTGATGTGGGATGCGAGTCGATGGGACGGTATGAGGGTGGATGAATTGATCGCGTTGCTGTGGAATTCAAAGCCCAGCATGCTTGAGGTGATAGAGAGGGCGTGCGGTTGGAATCCGCCCAGCATTGAGGTCGGCGATGGTACCGACTCCATAGATGGCGACATTTGGGCAGACACTTTGTCGGATATGTAATCTTGCCTAACCTTGGTGTAAATCACTTTGGCAGAATTGTGCAGGATATCAGAAGCATACTAGGTTAGGTAAAGGAGTCGCTTCATGTATTGTACAAGGCAAAGGGTACAAAGGGGCACGGATATCCTATTCATATATATATGTTGAGGTCTTCCTGCCCTACTCATGTTGTCAGTTAAATGGTCAAGTAAAATGTAAAGCATATATACCACCTCTTTTAACATAGGCGGCCGTGGAAGTGCAATGGAATTCGTAATGTCCTTCCAACAACCCTCCCCCTGGCTAGGGCAGATTGGAGATGGCGCTATTGATCAAGCCAAGGCGCCATCGATCTACCTTCCCTCTCGTACCCTGCAATTTCTCGATGTAATTATATGTGTCAACCTAATCTTGGTACTGGTATATGTTCCTATTCCACTCGCTGAAATCAACAATTTAGGGAGTCATCGTGAGTGTCATAACGGGCGTTATTGAATGCCTGCCTAAGCCACTTATTCACCAGATATTCTCCAATATAGTTGGAATATTCTAGCGCACACCAACTAAAACAGAAACATCCAATAGCACACGACAGCTAGATGGAGGATGGAGTCAGTGATAAGAGCTGCCGGTAGGATCCCCCCGCCCCAACGAGGCCTACCCCGCCCAGCCATGGCACTGCCGGCATGCACGGTTACTGCCGGCGTTGGTGCCCGGGCAAAGGTCATTCATAAGCGGCCACCTGGTCACCGCACCCTCACCTTCACCCCCGCCACGTCTCTCCGCGCTGCAATCCCCACCGCCCACGTCTGCCCGCCTCGTCGCTGCACCATGGCCACCAGCACCGCCAGCATGTCCCGGCACCCGGATTTCAAGACCGTGGAGGCGTCGCGGCCCGACTGGGACACGTCTGCAACCGCCCGGTACACGAAGACGGCCGATCCCAGCTGGACCGCCGGCTCCGGCGCCAACCACCTGGCCTCGACCGCGCCCGCCGCCCGGCAGCACATCGCCATCGACCCGTACGAGGAAGGCAGGCCAGCCACCTTCAACTACAAGCTCCTGATCTCGGCCATCACACCGCGGCCCATCGGCTTCGTGTCGACGCGGTCCGGGGGCAGCGAAGGGGAGGAGACGTTCAACCTGGCGCCCTTTTCGTACTTTAACGTCGTGAACACGGACCCGCCCATCTTCTCGCTCGGCATCTCGTCCCCGCTGTCCAAGCCAAAGGACACCCTGCGCCACCTCGTCGCCAACGGCGAGTGCACCGTCAACATCATCAGCGAGCACTTCATCGAGGCCGCCAACAGCACCAGCATCGACGCGCCGACGGGGCTCTCGGAGTGGGTCGTCAGCGGACTGACGCCTGTCCATGACTGCGCGACGGTGCGCACCCCGCGCGCCAAGGAGGCCGTCTTCAGCGTCGAGTGCAAGGTCGAGAGCATCCGCGAGTTCGACAGCCGCGCTGCCCCGGGCAAGAAATCCGGGTGCTTGGTGCTGCTCGAGGGCACGCGCTTCTGGGTCCGCGAGGACGCCATCAATGAGGACCGCAACGCCGTCGCCGCCGACATCCTGCGCCCCATGAGCCGCCTCGGCGGCATCACGTACGGCCGCACCACTGAGATCATCGAGCTGCCGCGCCCTGTATTCGAGAGGGATCTGGGCGTCGAGGCGTACGAGAAGTTGAAGAAGAAGACGGCGACGAATGGGACGGCGGAATGAGGGCGGGTTTAGTCATTCGAGAAAAGGCTAGGCGGCATGATTGATTATGCTTTACAACTGCTAGGTTAGATGGCGTAAGCGTTCTTGTTGAAGACAGCATGAGATTCATGAGTTATAGAGAATAAGATACATCGCCAGGTATATAGTTATAGATGGCTTCTGGTATACTTTACGACGACTCACTAATACTTGAACAGGTCTTGTTAATCGCTATTTGAATTTATGTGATGCATCGGCACAGATAATAAAGCTTGGTTTTCGACGACAAAGCCGGCTACGATGCTTGATAATCAAATTGGCGAAAATGAGAGATCGGTTCTGCCTCTCCCCGAAGCAGTCATTATTTCATTATGAATATTTCATAGTCAATTATTGCTTTGGGTCCCGACCGTAAGCAAGATTCGCAAGTGGTATTTTGCGTTGTAACATCTGACTGGTCCCAACAATTGGGTAAATGAAAATGACTTAAAAGAAAGAAGCAATGTCGATATTTTACGCGGGTAGCCAATAACGCGTCTTGACAGATACCCGCGACGCGCCGTCCCTTTAGAAAGACACCGGTTAAACCGGCAAGCATTACAACACCCTGCATGATGGTGGCTAATCCCCAGGAGTTTCAAGCGTTTTCCCCAGATACTAGCTCCCTAGGTTAGCACCTTGATCCCTGATGAAAGTACGGGTATTTTCAAGTTGCCACCGGACGCGCGCGCCATGGGCAGAGGCAAACTCCTTTCTCGTCTTGTAATTCTTCGCCCCTTCGCGGTTGATGGGTTGCAAAGCCCCAGTTGTTCCTTGTTTCTTACATCATATATTTGCTAATACTATATAAATCGGCGTAGTAGGAGTTCGGTTTCCGCGGCATCGTCATGGCACTGCCCGAAAAAACGATTCTGTATACGCATTGGTCGAACTAAGACGGCTCTCTGGAGCACGAGTCGGGTAGATTGGTCACACATCTAGACTTTTTCACCTTGCGTCTCACTGTTCGGTTTTCATCGGCTTCGCGCTCTTTCTAACTTCTGCTCACTCGGGAAACATCAAGCGGTGTACTGTAATGGTCGCTTATATCTACCAGAATGCCCCCCTATTGGTACACACCCAAGCATATCTGGGATTCTTAGATACTGTGCGGATTGCTGTCTACCGGAAGCTCAAGTTTGCCGTGAGGTGACCGTCCTACACAAACCAATCGGTTGAGGCACGGCCTTCTGTTTCGTACGAACATCCATGCTGGTTCGTTCTAATTCCCAGCACCGGGGGTTTGGCTCTTGTTTGCTGAAGTCCACTGCATCTGACCTGGCTCCGCCGCTCAACTAGGGCTTATTGGCACGAAGCCGAGCTGTATGTACCGCAAGGCCAGGGTATATCGCGTTAACCGTCCGCAGGAGCGCTGGAAGCCATAAAGCGGCGCTACTGTGAAAAAAGAAAGGGGGGAAAGGAGTCATAGGCGCCAGATTTTGTGCCAAACGTTGCTATGACGCATTTAATTGGCTACCGTGCTGGCTGTGTGTCTGAGTAGAGATCTAAGTCTTGCATTCTCTTCACGCCGATTGTTGTCGGGAAAGTTCAGGTTCAAATGAATTCCAAGTGTATCATCTTGTCTTTACGGAGGTGGTATTGAAACAATATAGTCTTAATTTAAGGAATTGGACTCAAGACTTGATTCATATGTTCTACTATATCAAAGGCCTGTTGCCCACTCACCTAAGTGGACCGTGGAAAAGATGGCTATGATTGTGAACTATACCTATACGAATTACTAATACCACCTCTTCTTGCCATTTCGGCGCTCATGTTGAGTCGAATATTATTGAACATATGCTGAATAATGCTAAAGTATATCAATTGGAGCCAATTGAGTGTCTCCCCCCACCTAATGGTACGTGCTTAACAGCTCCTGTTCAATTTGCCGAAGTGACGTGTCCACTAAATTTTAGGCCCTAGCTAAGTGGCGAGCTGCTTAACATACATACAGGCGAGAAAGGATCACTTCTATGAATATAAATCTTCTTGATAGAGGGCTAGGGGATGAAATAAAAAGAAGAATCAACGAAAAACGATGTGCACGCCAAATGGATATGTCGTGATAGTTGAATTTTGTGTTACACTTTAAAACCCCGCAACGAACACCTCATACCTCTTATACACGTAAACCTAGAACCTCTCTCTAGTAATCATGAGTTTACTATATTCTTAACATTAGGACGATAAAAAGACAAGAAGGAAAGGTCCATGATAAAGAGTAGTTAATTCCTCGTGCAGGTCGCTATCAAACGGTAATACAAGAGGATTCGTTAAGGGTGTTCTTTAGAGGAGCTCATATCTCTTCAGAATTTCCCCAACAGCTTCAGTAGCTACCAAGCGATAGTTGTCCTCGAAGTACAGTAGTGGCTCTGAACCCTTCACAAAATAGCCAGCAACCAATATACGAACATAGCGAGGAAACAGAGCCCAGAAAGTTTCCTTCGTCAACTTGGAGGCATCAATGTCCCACTGATACCGGCCGTCAAGGAAGCAGGTATAACGCCCCTTTATCTATCGTTAGTAACAATCATTCCTGTCGTGTTGGCATCTACTTACTAATAGCATTTGGCGTGTTCGCCTGGATCTTGATCGTACTGAACGGCATTTTCAGTTGATGGTAACAGTATATGTTATGGCCTAGTTAATACTAGAGCAAACGTTGAGTGCCCGTTACTTTGGGGTTCGAGATGCTGACCGAGTCTAACGGTATTAAGCGAATAGACGAAGGATTTTCTGTTTATGAGTTGATGCGCAAAGACGAAATTGATATCGTAGCTAAGTTGCTGAGAAGCGAGTTCACAAGCCAATCTCTCATAGGCATTGTCTCGAAGATGAATATATACTCACGCGTTCAAAGAAACATCACACAAGCCGGCTATCTAGCGTAATGCTCTTCATACAATCAGCTTGTAGACGGGAAGTCGTGTGGTCGATTCTTTAACACAAACAACGTTGACTTGATAGATACGTTGATTATAACGTAAGGTGATAATACTGTATTACATCTCTAAGAAATTGGCCAAGTTTACACTGAGAATTTCCGGTCTTGGTAGATGTTTACCGAATGCCAATGAACGCAGTCCATCTAACGACGCGATTGAACATATTCGGATAGTAGCGGCAAGGAATACCTCCCCGGGGGGCGAGAACATGTTCCTCTGTAGCGGTACTTCTGTCAGAGCTAGTGTGTGAGAAATAATCTGGGGATGTGATTTGCACGCCAGCCCCCCTGCGTATCTGAGTCTGTGGCACGTTACATAAATGATATATCACCTGCGGGACTCGTCTCACAAAGGGCCATAATTACAGTGTTTGTTACTCAGCCGTAGCAACAAGACGTAATTATTCTACTAGCGATGCTGCCATGTTTGGTTAACCATGACAAACACGCCAATAGATTTGTTGAAACATGCCTTGGCTTCGTTCCATCACCGTCCTCACAACGCAATCAGCTCAGAACGACCCCGGAACTTTAGCCCAGTGCTGAATAACCTAGGGCGCTTTCCGAGTCCAATTACAATGCCAATAACACGCTCGGCTCAGTGATGAACTCTGCGCGGCTTAGACTACCATAGCTACCTATCTAGCAACAATATAGCTCAAGGGTCTTCGGAAGAATAGACTGAGTTGTATTGACGAAGACAGTGAGCCGGTCTAGAAACAAACGGGTTTCTCAACTGGTCCGTGGCGTCGGCTGCTTTATCAGGCACCGTACCGGGACGCTTATGTTTCCATGTGTACAGAATAGCTGGCTAGGGGCCTGATTACGTTCTACTTCTAGTAGTTTTGAGGCATAGTGATGCAGACCCGTTCCTGGTAAGCTAACCAGGGGGGTCACGGGCCCTGGGGCTACGGGCCACCCCCATAATCGTAAATCTAACTTATAAAACCTTAATTAAACAAGCCAAT